>NIVC01002364.1:15000-112500 GCA_002269645.1 Macrostomum lignano
AAAAACTTAACAATAATTGTCTAATATACAAAATTTATTAAGCGCATTAGTTTTTAAAGTAAATAATAATCACTGAATGGTTTGAGTGACGCAATGGATCACGTGGTACATCTAAATTTTGTATCATTTATTCATAATATGACGCAAGATGCACTTTTAATTCGGAGGCAATTTGGCTTGTTAATACATGCTGATGTCATAATCTGGCAAAAATTCCATACAGCCAATCAGATAATCGCAGCGATTTCTTCCAGCCAATTAGAGAATCGCAGCAATATCCCCCAGCCAATCAGACAATCGCAGCGATTTCCTCCAGCCAATCAGAGAATCGCATCGACTTCTTCCAGCCAATTAGAGAATCGCAGCAATATCCCCCAGCCAATCAGACAATCGCAGCGATTTCCTCCAGCCAATCAGAGAATCGCAGTAATATCCCTTCAGCCAATCAGAGAATCGCAGCAAACCTTCTGGCCAATCAGAATTCAGAGAATCACAGATAACTCAGCACTAACAATCGCAGTAACGGATGATATATACCCAGCAAATTTACCGATTAAATTTAGAAAAAGCTAATGTTAATCCGAAGCGAAAACAAGTTGGAAAAAACAAAAAGCAACAGAAAATTAATCTGCATGTGCATCCTACCTGAGGCTCGACTACAGCAAACAGACGCAACTTTAATTTAGTATGACAAATATGCAAAAAAGAGGGGCTTAAGTGCCATGTAAGTGGTCGTCATGGAAACTGGATTTTATTACTGGTTAGTTCGCGCTTAAAAGGCCACAAAGTTTAGAGTAAATCTATACATAAAAAAATAATTAGACGGCGAAAAGTTCACAATGCACTGAGCAAATAGGCTAGGTAATCAAATAACACTATAAATAAATAAACTCAAAGCAAACCAATAGGAACTTTTTTCGGCCAGAAACAGCTAATACATGTACGTGACGATGGCTTAAAGCGTTTTACACTTACAAAATTTACCTATAGATTTCACATCTATAGATGCTGTAATCTATAGTCAGTAAGGCAGTAAAAGCAAATTATTGTTGCTAATGAGGGTAGAAGCACCTTGGGGTTAAAAAATGATGTAGTAGTAACTATTAAAAATAAACATCAATTGGGATTGACGTGGGAAGGTCGCATGCGAATATTTTAATGCCTATAATACGATTAAATGGAAATTATTACATATCGCTGTAATAAATGAATACAGCTTATAAACTTTATCCAGTTTCGGCCATAGACTAAAGTTCAAAACCAATGAAAATAAATGTGGCACTATTGTAGGAGGGCTGCTGCGGGGTTTCGGCCATAGACTAAAACTCGGAGCCTATGAAAATACATGTGGCACTATTGTAGGAGGGCTGCTGCGGGTTTCGGCCATAGACTAAAGCTCGGAGCAAAGTACACTCTGTGCCTTGGGGTCTACCCTCACGAGTGTTAACTGTTGTGCACACAAGCCCAAAATGAATGCAATCAGGTTTAGGGAATGGCCAATATAAAAATTTAATTTAACCTAGTTCTGCTATTGAGTGCTGACCAAACACATTTTACAAACCATAGTGCAATAATCAATATAAATAATATCCGAATCGATAATTATAACTATAATAGACGGAGTTTGACGGATGGATTTAACACGAATATAGAAACAATACAATATTGAAACACAATTGGAATGCTTTTGGTTATTAGCTAGCTAGCAAAACATTTAAACTCGCACTACTTAAAATAGTAGTAGATTGACAAAAAAGAACATTTCGTACTAATAGTTTGATAAAGTGAATCAATTAATGACATTTATTGTCTTCGTTTTAAAAGGCTTTAACAATGGATTTAGTGAATTAGAAGACAAATAAGTCTAGGACGCTTTGGCTTTCTGGCTATTACTAATATTAGTGAAATAGTCTGCTTTGACAAGGCGGACCAGCAGGACGATGTTCATAACGCTGATGACAACCAGACCGGAGGCGCCTAGCAGAGCCACTGGAAGCGGCAGCAGGCGCCAATTTGACCAAATCCAACGAACCATCCAGGCTGTGGTGATGCCGCGAAATGTCACCAGAGTGCCTGCGTAGTGTGCCAGAATTAACTGAGTTAGCAACTGACGCGACATCTGAGCCTGATAGCGCCAAATTAGGGCAGGAATAGGCGCCAAAAAAAGAATTTAGACACCAACTTTGGAATTAAGGCACCAAAGTTGGAATTGAGGCGCCAAAGTTGGAATTGAGGCGCCAAAGTTGAAATTGAGGCGCTAAGGTTGGAATTTAGGCGCTAAGGTTGGAATTGAGGCGCCAAAGTTGGAATTGAGGCGCTAAAGTTGGAATTGAGGCGCAAAATGGGGTTAAGGTGGCGCTAAAGACAGGCGCCAAATGGGGTTAAGGTGGCACTAAAGACAAGCGCCAAATGGGGTTAAGGTGGCACTAAAGACAAGCGCCAAATGGGGTCAAGTTGGCGCTAATTACAGGCGCCAAAGGCCAAGCGACCACTAACGACGTGTTCAGTTTCAAACACTCACCAACATTAGCCGCGCATAGAAACCGATAAACAATCGAACTTCGATTTGCTCTTCGCAAATTAGCCAGCTGTCTGGCATGCAGAAATATCGAATTGACCTCCATGAATAGGGACACCACGGCGAAGGCGACGTAGGTCCTCTGAACAACAGCCAGACCGTAGGTGATAAAAATCTAAAATTATGATTTGATTTTTCATTGACAAAACATTTCAATACGAGTACTTTTCAAACTGTAAAAAGAGCAACCAAGAAATTATTTTATTGACAATTTTACTGATAACTTGTCAAAACTGCAACTTTCTAAAGCCCAATTCTGTCTCTTAGGTGGTGGCGCCTCTGTCTCTTATGTGGTGCTACTGTCTCGTAAAAACTTATTGCAATTTCAGAACAGAAAAGATTTGGCTGTCTATTCTCTGAGAATTTATCATCAAGTTCTATCAATTTTAAAAATAGTTGCAATAATTGGTGCTACTTTTAGTAGCTCATAAAAAGATGAAGAAAGTTGCCATATTTTAATAAATTCAAAGTTTTACTGGCGATAAGTTTGTTCATCTTGAATAATAAAATATTTCCGAGGGCGCACAGAAGATAGATAAACAAAAAATGAAACCAATTGTCGTTTCTATAGTGCAACGAATAAGTGAACTGTTTTAATCATGATTTTTACTCACCTTTTTGTACCGTTCCAATCTATTGTTTTATAGATTATTGAGGTTATAAAATATTATAAATATTTGTTAAAATAAAAAGCTTCAGTGGCCTATACTTGTCTAATTTTTAAAGTACATTTAGCGTAGATTAAGTACAATTGGTTTACGATTATTTTGACACGTTTATGATGCTTCAGTGTGGGTTAATGATGGTTTAGTGTGGGTTAATGATGGTTCAGTGTGGGTTTGGGATGCTTCAGTGTGGGTTTGGGATGCTTCAGTGTGGGTTTGGGATGCTTCAGAGTGGGTTTGGGATGCTTCAGAGTGGGTTTATGATGCTTCAGTGAGGGTTTATGATGCTTCAGTGTGGGTTTATGGTGCTTCAGAGTGGGTTTATGATGCTTCAGTGTGGGTTAATGATGCTTTAGTGTGGGTTAATGATGGTTCAGTGTGGGTTTGGGATGCTTCAGTGTGGGTTTGGGATGCTTCAGTGTGGGTTTATGATGCTTCAGAGTGGGTTTGGGATGCTTCAGAGTGGGTTTATGATGCTTCAGTGAGGGTTTGGGATGCTTCAGAGTGGGTTTATGATGCTTCAGTGTGGGTTTATGGTGCTTCAGAGTGGGTTTATGATGCTTTAGTGTGGGTTAATGATGCTTTAGTGTGGGTTAATGATGGTTCAGTGTGGGTTTGGGATGCTTCAGTGTGGGTTTGGGATGCTTCAGTGTGGGTTTATGATGCTTCAGAGTGGGTTTGGGATGCTTCAGAGTGGGTTTATGATGCTTCAGTGAGGGTTTATGATGCTTCAGAGTGGGTTTATGATGCTTCAGTGTGGGTTTATGATGCTTCAGTGTCGGTTGATGATGCTGCAGTGTCGGTTGATGATGCTTCAGTGAGGGTTTATGATGCTTCAGTGTCGGTTGATGATGCTGCAGTGTCGGTTGATGATGCTTCAGTGAGGGTTGATGATGCTGCAGTGTCGGTTGATGATGCTTCAGTGAGGGTTTATGATGCTTTAGTGTCGGTTGATGATGCTTCAGTGTGGGTTGATGATGCTGCAGTGTCGGTTGATGATGCTTCAGTGAGGGTTGATGATGCTTCAGTGTGGGTTGATGATGCTGCAGTGTCGGTTGATGATGCTTCAGTGTCGGTTGATGATGCTTCAGTGAGGGTTGATGATGCTTCAGTGAGGGTTTATGATGCTTCAGTGTCGGTTGATGATGCTTCAGTGTGGGTTGATGATGCTTCAGTGAGGGTTTATGATGCTTCAGTGTCGGTTGATGATGCTTCAGTGAGGGTTGATGATGCTTCAGTGAGGGTTTATGATGCTTCAGTGTCGGTTGATGATGCTTCAGTGAGGGTTGATGATGCTTCAGTGAGGGTTGATGATGCTTCAGTGTGGGTTGATGATGCTTCAGTGTGAGTTTATAATGCTTCAGTGTGAGTTTATAATGCTTCAGTGTGAGTTTATAATGCTTCAGTGTGAGTTTATAATGCTTCAGTGTGAGTTTATAATGCTTCAGTGTGAGTTTATAATGCTTCAGTGTGAGTTTATAATGCTTCAGTGTGGACTCATTAAGTTCCATAGCAATTTTAGGAAACTTCAGCATGGGTTTGATACTTCAATGTGTTGCTGCGTACCTAAGCCCATTAGCATACGACCAATGCAAACCCAGTTTATAAAGTTCTATCATAGTTTTTGTCATACAATATATGATTTTTTATTAAGTCAAAAGTCCACAAAGAAAACTGCAAGCTAAGATAAGGCAGGGTTGCAGAAAGAGCCAAAAAATTCTAAAGTCAGCCGACTACGCCTATCAATAGAATAGCGAGATTAACCAGTTTAAAGCTACCCTTTGCACCCTTACATAGAACGGAGAAATACTGCAAACTTGAGCTATAAAAAGTCACGCCACTAAAAAGAACGCAGCACACTAGTTGAAATAGTGATAATTGAGCTACCGATCAAAGGGCAAAAGTGCAGACTAATTAGAATTCACAACTCAAGACACGACATTAAGTCTGCCAACTTACAATAAAATGGTGAAATAGTAGTTCAATAGTTTCCGTTGAAACCTTTCTTCGTAGCATGTGAATAGAGTCGTGTACAAAGTAGCCTGGAATGCAATACGGTAAATGTTAGTAGAAGGTTAGCCAGTTAGATACAGGATCTAAGAGTAGATCATTGCTGAGGGCCAGATGAGAGTGGGAAGGAGAGGAAATGGGGGAGAGAAAAGAAAAAAGATGAAGAAAAGAGATAACAGAAGAGAGTAGAGGTGAGAGGCTAGATGAGAGATGGGATGAAGGAGAAGATAAGAGGAGGGGGGAGATGAATGGAGAAAGGATGAGAGATGAGAGATGAGAGCGCGCCGGGGGGTTGAGGGTCATTTAAAGTCATGGAAATTGCTGCAACTTTAATTTTATACATTAACTCCACAGTATGTTTATGTAATAAAAATTACCTAACGAGAAGCAAATTAAACCGAGGGCCAATGGTGTACAGGTGCTAACAACATCTTCCAACATTGCTGGTCGCAGGTAAACACTAAAAATTGATTGGAGAAAGGAGGATTAATGTTCAGACATAAATAATCAAATATAAAAGTTTAAAATGAGAATTATAAAAAAGCAATATAAAGCCCTAGCCTTTTATTATGAGAATTACCCTACCCTTTGAATTTGCAGAAGTTGCAGAAGTCTGCAGACTCCATGCTTACAGATTACTTAAATTTGACAATTAATAGAAGTCGAGACATCCAAGGAAAATACTGAACTTAAATTAAATAGTGTCTAGCTTTGAGAGAACCATTTGGCATTCAGAGTTGAGGATCAAGATTCAAAAAGTATACTTGATATGTCATGATATGCACTGAAACCAAAACTTTCCCATAAACTAACCCTAGAATTTCCCATAAACTAACCCTAGATTTCCCATAAACTACTCCTAGAAATTCTCATAAACTAACCCTAGAATTACCAATAAACTACCCCTAGAATTGCCCATAAACTATCCCTAGAACTGCCAATAAACTACCCCTAGAACTGCCAATAAACTACCCCTAGAACTGCCAATAAACTAACCCTAGAACTGCCTATAAACTACCCCTATAAATGCCTAGAAACTACCGCTAGAACTGCCTATAAACTACCCCTAGAAATTCCAATAAACTAACCATAGAAATGCCTATAAACTACCCCTAGAAATGCCAATAAACTACCCCTAGAATTGCCTATAAACTACCCCTAGAACTGCCTATAAACAACCTCTAGAATTGTATATAAACCACTCATAGAATTGCCAATAAAATACATTAAGAATCATATAAATAATTTCAATACTAGACCTAAATGTCTATGGTAAAAATTATTGTCATTATAGTAGCAAAATTGGGGGCAGGGGCAAGCTCAATATCAAGTGCTCAGGAACCAATACAACACAATGATCAAGATAGCAAATTTTTACTATGATTTATTTGAAATTGAAGACTTCTAGACTTATACCTATGCTAAATACAGTCTTGGAATATCCACAATGAACTATTCAAAGTTTATAAAGTTGCAGCACCAGGTCAATCAACCGTTTACAAATGGTGCTTAAGTTCTATGGCTTTGAAGTATTTCCCCTGGCCTTAGCTCCTTGGACCTGCCAGTCATGATCAACAAGGACAATAGAACTGATTGAGACTTACCAAGCTTTTGTTGAAGAAGATTCAAAAGTTCATATCCAAGACCTTACTGACTTAGTAGAAATTAGAAAAAACAACTGCACAAAATTTTTATTTGCACTTGGATTTCCAATTTGAAAAGTTTTAGCTATCTGGATTCTGCAAGCTCTCCCTAACAAGAATAGGTTGGCAGGCTTTTAGCTAATTTTTGACAACACTAACATAAAGTAAAACAAAAGGTACTAGCTTAGACAAGGGGGTTATTGACTATATTTAACAACCACAGTGAAGTTTGAGAAGCTATGTTGCTTGCAATGGGCAAGAGGCCTTGATAAAAGATTGGTTGAAAAGAGAGTTTTAGCAAATCATTGACAATTTTACAAATATATAATCAATATAAGGGGACATTATAGTACCAACTAGTACTATTTATTACTACCATGTTTTTTAACAGTTCTGACTAGTTTTTTCTAAATATTCTCAATGACTTTCTAGATAGGCAAAAGAATAGTCATGTTACATTTGTCATTTATCTAAAAATGTATAAATTTTTGCTTAGGTTTCTTTTATATAAATAAGTCATTTTCTGGTAAAAAAAGAAAAATGTATAGTTAGTATAAATTAAGGGGAGTTATATATATGGTAAAAAAATGGTTAATTTAGGGAAAAGGTATACAGATCCTGGACTATTTGTCTGCCCTGGGCAAATGGCCAGTGGACTATTTGTCTGCCAGATTATTTGTCTGCCCTGGGCAATTGGCCAGTGGACTATTTGTCTGCTGGTACTAAATAGTGGATGTGGTAACTGATATAGGTTTTTGGACACTTCGGTAACAAGATGCTTCTGTGACAGCTGTTTCAGCAACAAGTCATATTGGTAACAAATGTTGCAATAACTTATAGCATAATAGAGTTCCTAACTTTTTTATAGTCATTTAATGCGTCACTAGAGAAATCCCAACTTCAAAATAGTATAAGTGTATATATGACACTTCTCACTATACATATATTTTAATATTTACATATATATATGGCGAAATCCAAAAACGTGGGATAAAACGGTAAAACAAATCTGCGGACATTCGATGGAAAGTAATGTATCTAAAAAAGGTTTTTGAAAGATAGATAGGTCTTTAGAAAATAGTTCTGGATAAAAACTATTGTTTTCATGCTTTATATTGTTGAATAAATAAGAAAAAACCACAAAAAAGCATTTTGAAAGTCCGAGTTGACCGATTTGCAATTTTTTGTTTCACTTTTTTTTTATTATTAAACAATTAATTTTAAGACTTGTAGGCCTTAGAGAAGGCTAATTTTTTTACTACTTACAAAACAGAAAGTAATCTGTGTTTTACTTTTTATTCAATTCAAAAAGATGAAGTATTTCTAAGGATTTCAAAGTTTTTCTAAAACCATATAAACTCGCAAAAATTCATACTAATATAAAGTGCAAAGTTTGCCAGCAAACATCTTTTTCTAAAAGTAAATATATCGCTAATTCCTTGTTGCAAAATAATCTTTAAGTTGTTTTCTTTCATTTAAATATCAACTTGCATAGTATTAGTATTTGTAATATGCCTATATTTAGACTTAAAAATTTTGGGTAAAAAATGGTACCACAAAATGTGAACCCGGCATCCAAATCAGATGCTTACTGTATGCTCATTAAGCGACGAAGAACAATGAAATTACACTAAAACATGTATCATCGCGGCGTGTATGCAGGAAAAAAAGAATTTTCCAAATCGCTTCAGTAGAAGCTGAGTAAAATGCAATTTTCCAATCCTTATGGGAATTCCAATGTGTTACCCGGCTTCCAAATCAGATGCTTACTGTATGCTTATTAAGCGACGAAGAACAATGAAATTACACTAAAACATGTATCATCGCGGCGTGTATGCAGGAAAAAAAGAATTTTCCAAATCGCTTCAGTAGAAGCTGAGTAAAATGCAATTTTCCAATCCTTATGGGAATTCCAATGTGTTACCCGGCTTCCAAATCAGATGCTTACTGTATGCTTATTAAGCGACGAAGAACAATGAAATTACACTAAAACATGTATCATCGCGGCGTGTATGCAGGAAAAAAAGAATTTTCCAAATCGCTTTAGTAGAAGCTGAGTAAAATGCAATTTTCCGATCCTTACGGGAATTTGTATGTTTAAATAATAAACTTACGTTGAATACAATTTATTGCAAACGAACTCTACAAAATACACGTTGTCAAGAGTAACGAAAGTGATAAACAAATAAAACCTTAAAATAATGTTAAATATGTTGTAGAATTATAGAGTGTAACATTATAAGATAGTTAAAGTTAATAAAATACATTATTATAGCTTTTCAATCATTTTCATTAGACTCATTTTAGGTCGTAATTAAACTTACCGTTTTAACAAATCATTTTATTAAAAATAAAGCTATACGAAAATAATTTGTGCTTTAATAGACTTTTTTACTTTTTAAAAACTTGAATAAATTTATTTTATAGCTTTATTGCTTTCAAATTGCCAAAAACGAATTTTCATAAAACTTGCCCCCGATTTTTGGATTTCCCCATATATATGATACTTCACTTAGCAGATACACTTTACATGTATATAGCCAACTTTTTCTTCATTTTTGGAATATAATTGTTTGAAAAAAATAGGTGAAAAACATTTAGAATCCTCTTAATTATTAGCGCAGTATCTCTTAAATTTTTTTAAACTTTTCAATTTGGACTATTTGCCTGCCTGAAGACAAATAACTGGCAGACTAATAGTCCGATACCTAGGCATACAAGGTGCCTTCTATTGAAATTGAAATTTTTTTATATAGATTATAAAAATCTACTAGTAATCTTTAATAATAATTTACACATCTTAGTAATCTATATTTTCAAATGTAACTTTTTGGATCAATATCAATGTATATATTATAGAGCAATGGGAAGGCAAATCTAAAATATTGATAATACACCAAATTAAGCATTGGTATATAAACTAGTATATAGAAAGGCCCAAGACAAAATGCTTAAATAAAATAATATATTCAGTTATTAATAAAAATATTATACACTTACCAAATAAAAGCAAGTGGGCCACTAACAATGGAATGAATTTCTGATAAAAATATATTTTGCATTTTCCAAATTTTATTATTTTTATTATTTTTGGAGCTATCACTTTTGTTAGGCCTAGCCATGTGGCCATTTGAACTTGCTGTTTGTAAGTCTAAATCAGTAGTTAAAGGATGATTCCCATTTATTTCAACACAAGTTTTTGATGGCTCTATAGCCAATTGAGAAAATAGCAGGTAGTAAACCAAAGAATTCGGATTTTGAGACACTCTCTTTAGCAAATAATCTATTGTTGCAAAGAAAGCAACACTAAAAAAAATTACTAATGCTGAAGGCACTGCTTCAATGCAACTTTGAACTTGATACATTGCTCTTTAACTTTAAATAGCCTGGACGCAATACTAACTTTGAGACAGTTTATTAATTTGCAACAAAATGTTAACGGTTTCAACTGTTCTCTTCTATTACTAACACGTTACATAGGCCCTAATATTGCTTATTAAGTTGAGCCATTAATTGCAAGTAGACGGTGGCTCCAGAAATGAGAGAACTAGGGCCTAACTAACGGCCTAGCCTAAATTAATGTTAAATAAATAAAATCTAATAGTTAGTAGTACTACAGTCACTGAATTGTAATGGAACAAAGTATAGGATTGCTGAGCTAGTGTAGACTACTACGGCTGCAATGCAAAATAAAAGGGTAGGTAAATAGGTAATCGATGCAAAACAAGCGCTAATAGATCTTTATAAAAAATACAATGATTTCTACGACTTGTCAGTAAAAAACTTGGCGTTAGTGCCACTATTTATAAAACTATTACTTAAAGACGAATTGCCCAGACAATGGACAAAATGAGCTATCCAACTATCGTTTTTTTTAAAGTACACGTGAAACCTAAAATAGATTTTATTTAAATGAGATTTCTTAGGAGATAACCCAGTATAACAAAACTCTTTATTTAAAACTTTTTATGCTGCGTGTAGCGGCTCGTGTGCTAAGATTATTAGTTAAGAACATTATACAGTTTTCGTATCAAAAATTTAATCATTACTGTATACAATAAAAAGCGTTGGCTCAAAATTCTAAATAAACTATGTTAGTCTTTTTTTCATTCTTCCGATAAAATAGCTATATACTGCCTTTATCCTGGTTACCGCAGGAATAAAAAGTATCCATAAATATGGGTTCAAACGAAAAGAACCTAATTGGTGTTTATCAATGTCACCCGGAAGATGACATCAAGAATCTTAAAATAAGGTTTGTTTTTTCATTTTTCTTTTTTAGCTATATTTTACCACATGACTTTAATACCGATGCCGATGGAAAAACATATTCCTTTCTGTGGCTGGCAACGAAAGGGGCAGCGGCTTCCCCACGCCCACTCCGCCCCTTTTGTGTTCTCGTACCCTATATCCTTTGGTTGTGCCACTGACTGCTCTGCGCGAATTTTGGATTATATGATTCTTAAGCAGTTATGGCTTAAGCCGTTAACAGGGAAATTACTGAATTCTTATAGTTTTTTTCTTAAGTATCTTGTTGCAGTGGTTTATTTACTTATAATAAACTATTCCACCGATGTCGCCAAGTTATTGTAGGGCACTTTTATTATTCTCTAAATCCCACCGCAATCACCAAGTTGTCGTGGGGGAGTTTAATGTTATTGAACCTTATCTCAATGTGCCATCAAGTTGTTGTAGGGGGGTTGGCTATAATTCTATACTTTTATTATATTAGCTTATTAGATTTGTTATGAGCCACTAAAATACGGTGTTATGGAGGTAAGATTATGGGCTTTCACGTAAGTACGGATTGCCCTGGTAGCGCGCAGTGCCCGAGCGGCAAGACACTGTTCAGCTAGGGGGAGAGGGGGGGTGACTAAGTCCTAAGCAGCGTCCTCCAATGGATCGAGGTTGCCCGGTGAATTTCAATTTCCTCTTACGGATTTGCTCTTGTCAGGTACGACTTTCTCATTGGTTGTTCAATTCGAATATTTCTATTGGGATATTTCTCCCTTTTTTATTGGCTGGCTACGCCTCTGCTCTTTGCAAGTACGCAATTGGCTCTTAGACTATTCGTCTTTTACTCTTGGTAATTTCTACCTTCTGTCCTATGAGCATTCGCTCTTAGTTTTCTAGCAAATGAAGGAAGACTTTAGCAAAATTCGCTTATTCAATTTGTTAGGCAGATAGCCTTGAACCAAAAACGGTTGCCTCTCTGGGCGCTGAATTTACTTGTATTTATAGTAGAATTGGGGTGGGGGACCAGCTACATTTAAACAAAAAATTCTTTCCCTAGTTATGTTTCTATAGCAACGCGAAAATTTAAATTGGGCCTACAGCAATCTTTATCTGCTTTTGATGAGAAAACTTTAATTTATTTTAATTTCAGAATCAAAGTATGGAAAATAACGACTGATAAAAACGAGGAAGAAGTGTATGACTTTAAATGGCAAGAGAAAGTCTTCAGCGTGCGAGAGCTAGAGAAATACAAAGACGTTACTGACGCAAACGCTACGGACCACGAGAAGCGATGCAAGAAGCTTCTAGACCAATGGAAGTGAGTATTAGATTGCATTCTGACTTTGATTAGATTTAAATTTTAACGCGTGTTTAACAAGACAATACATTTGTTGAGCAATAACGAATATAAAAAATTTCCAGGCAAATGCGACACAAAATGCTCAAGGACCACAGGCTGTACTCACTCATCGATGACGAGATAGCTTTGGAAAGTGAAGAAAAGGTAGGAGCTGCGTCATGTTTTCTATCAAGTCACTTTAGATAATCTAAAAAATATTGCTACAAAAAATTTCACCAAAGGATCGCGTGACGGATTACGAAGACGAAAAACTCACTGCTACCGAGGTCGCCTTCAGGGAGGCTCAACGAACTCAATCGGATGATGCAGTTGGTCAGCAAAGGTCAGCTGATTTTTTTAATGACACTTCAATCCACCTTTTCTCCCAATGAACACTACTCACGTTTGCTAGTAGGAAGATGGATCATCTCAAATGCAAAACCTCCAGGACATACGAAAGTCATTTGAAGCTATAGGATTCGTTTGGTCCGATGGGGTTGCGCTACTGGAGTCTGGCAAACCAATATGAAATTCATCGATGGCAATTAAATTACGGTATTTTTCAAATTCACAATATTTCACCTTCCGTTGTACTTCCGGCTTGAGAAACAAATAAAAGCAAGATGTATTTTTATCAGAAGGCTGTCTTGGAGGATGGCGATGATGATTAAAGACAAAAATTTGTTTTCATAAGGACAAATCATCGCTTCTTTACTCTTATATTCGCTGTCATTTTCACTGTTAAACATTGCGATTGTTTTTCATCCATAAGACCAAACTTTAAATTTTAAAATGACACCAATGAATTGCAAATAAAAAAATGGTAAACTCCCTTCATCGCATTGGCCTCTCCCCTCACGCGGATTCAGAAACGCGGCCACCCAGTCTGCGGCCAGCGTCCTCACCTCCAACTTGGACAGGGAGCAGTTCCTCCGGCAGTTTTTCACTTCGCCAAAGTCGCAGCGAATGCGCGTCATGTTCGACTACAGGCCGGTGCTGCGGCCTGAGGAACCGCCCGCCCCGGCTCCGGCTGCGGATGGTGCCGAAGAGGATCCGACCGCTGAACCACAGGTGGACACCACCCAGAAGCTGCTGTGCACCATCACCTACGATCCTAGGGACCGGTTGTTGAGCTTGCAGCCGGACTTCACCAAACAGCCGCTCATTGTTGGTGAGTCATCATATTGCTGGAGGCATGTTCGTTTTGTCACTCAGTTCAACCCTATAATTGTCACTCAGTTCAACCCTATAATTGTCATTTAGTCCATCCCTATAATTGTCACTCAGTTCAACCTTATAATTGTCACTCAGTTCAACCCTATAATTGTCATTCAGTCCATCCCTATAATTGTCACTCAGTTCAACCTTATAATTGTCACTCAGTTCAACCCTATAATTGTCACTCAGTTCAACCTTATGGACAAGTCGTGGTACCTGCGGTTTAGGCTACTGGTTTTCTATTTGCTGCTAAGGATTTTACTAGTGGATTATTGTCTGCTGCACTGATTTGAGATTTGGTAGAATCGCTGCCACCAGGTTCCTGCTGTTCCCTAATTCTAGCTTTAGGTTTAAAGAACTGAGTCAGGACACCAATTTAGACTTAGTTAACACAAAAAAATATTTAATAAAAGTAAATTATGGTACAAAAGTTAGTTTTGTTTTACATTAACTCCCTATTCCCGCTATAGTGCTTTGGGCAAGACTCCCAGTATTTAGAGGCAAGACTCCTCTGTGCAATCCTAACCCTTATATTTCCCTTTCTTACCACATCTGCGTGACTTTCTGAGTTAAACAGGAGAAGACACTCCAACAAACAGGTTTTTCTTTCCCAAGAGCCCAACTGCTCTGTAGTTCTAAAGGAACCCCAATTTTATCCACTTACCCCCGCGCTAATTATTTCCCCGGGTTGAAACTACTGATAGTAGGGTAAAAGCATATCCAAACCTGTAAAATTTCCGTTTCTAAAATAATGCCCTACTACACTTATAATTGTCACTCAGTTCAACCCTATAATTGTCACTCAGTTCAACCTTATAATTGTCACTCAGTTCAACCCTATAATTGTCACTCAGTTCAACCCTATAACTGTCACTCAGTTCAACCCTATAACTGTCACTCAGTTCAACCCTATAACTGTCACTCAGTTCAACCCTAAATATTTTCTGCAATTTCATTCTCACCGCTTCAGGCAATTGGCGCTACACAATCGAAGACGTGTCAACAAAAATGTCAGAAGCTGAACGAAATCGAGTCCTGTCTCAGGAAAAGGAGGTGAGGAATGACACCGTATTATTGATGGTTGATAAAGGTAACTCAGCTACAAGTACAAAGTGTACTTAAGCACGCATTGACCCCTCCCTCACCTGAGCAGAGAATCAAGCTCAAATCGGAGAGCAAGCAGGTATTTCGACAAATCGATTTCGAAATGCCAACGGAACCCCTGCGGGTGCTGGTTCGAGGAGAGATAATGACAGCAAAGCACTTTGAGTACGATCACCTGTATGTGCACTTCTTCTTGGACCTGACTCCCGGTAGGTTTTATTAAATTAATTATGTGGATTTATTTACGATATTTTATCGAACATTAAAATTGCGTCACAGAGGCTTGAATCGCATTTAATTCATTTCTACGTCAAGTCGTAACTATAATTGAAAAAAACTAAAATAGTTTTACGACTAGTGCAGTAGTGATTAAATTTGTATTCAGTTTATCATTTATCGTATTATTCCCCATATTTCTACTATCAGTAGTGTATTAAATAAAAGTTCATAATGAATAGTTTTATGCTTGTAAAATTCAGCAATTTTTACTGAAAGTAAAGAATCAAGAAAATGTTGTTCTGCGTATAGTAAATTTTTCGTGAATTTTTATATAGAACATTTGTTGATGGTCAGCCCAGCATTTACGATCTATAAAAACTTAAAAAGATTTACGGCTCGTACTATCTATAAAATTTCGACTCGTACTGAAGAAAGCTCTATAAAGCTTGTGAAAAGAGAATGCAAGTTTATTGGAATCTGATTCCAATTCTGATTTTGAGCACAGAATTAAAACAAACCAGCCGATCTATGCTTGGTTGAAGATCAACTTTGAGGCTATCTGATTTGTCTGTTAAAAAGGTTCTAAATGTTAACATCTTTGTCAAAAGCAAATGAATTTTTTTCGGAAGTTTTTAACGATCTTCGTGCAGTCTTTAGCAGAGCATAAAGCCATTGAATAAATAGCTGATTAACTAATTTTTCAACTGTTTCATAATTTCAGATTGGTTTGTAAAAACTGCAGCCGGACTGTCCGGCACAACGCAAATTTGTGCTACAAAAGTGGAAGAAGTTGTAAGTTCGTGAATTTTTTATTTTTTTAGAGTTCGTGAATTATTGGCGTTGGGATCACTCTTAATTTAAAATAAAAGCTGCATGCTTATCACGGAACTTTGTTAAATTGGAATGATAATAGTTCAAATAGCTTTAGCTTATCAGTACTAATTATATTTATTGCGCATGCAAAGAATTTGCATGTATTTGTTTTAATATTTGGTCGCGGTAAAACAGACTGATTAAAACAAAAAATAGGATTGTTATATAAAATACCGATACAAGCATGCACGTAGTAGATTCGTCATTTAGATTAAAACTGAATTTTTTTTCAATTATATTTTCAACTCCTGTTAAACACACATGGTACCATTTTCAGCTAACACCAATTGAACGAAAGGTTTGTATGGAAATCGTTTCTCGAGTTTTTGCCTCTTTGATAGTGTAGGTTTACGGAATAAAATATTGACTTGTTCTATTCTGCAACGCAACCAATTTTATTTCTAGACCTTATGTTCGAAACTCCTTGATTTCTGTATTTTCTATCATTCGCACGTACTAATAATTTAAACTTCTAAATGAAGCAAAAGCAGGTAAACTAAAGTCGCCATGCCTTATTCCGCTCAGAGAGTTTGGCTCTCATCTCAATGAAAAAAATTAATTTTATATTATTAGTTTCATGTTGTGACAATTATCTTTGAATTATATTGGATCAGAAATTCTACAAATACAAAATCAATTTATGTAGCAGCACCGTGATCTCTGCTACTTCTAGTAACTTAAAGGAATACATGTATTATTTAATAATCTATTTTTCCTAGAAATTCAAATTCAAGCTTCGCATGATTTTGACTCGTTCTATTTTTACGCATTAAATTCCGCATTTTCAGGACGACGTGGCTCATTTCTCATATCCGTTTGAGTTTGAGATCTTCTTTGAGCGGCTGGTACCGGCTGGGGAGGACGGTGAGTAGTTTAGAGATTTGATACTTAGTATCAGGGAATATTTTATTTATCAATAATGCGATTGATTGAGGAACCATACTGCCACCGACCGCTGCCCACAGATTACACATTCCCGCGCTGGCCCATCATGTATTTCGAGGTGATGTCGCAGGACAGCTGGACTCGACACCGGACCGAGGGCTACACCTATTTGACCCTGCCAGCTACCCCGGGACCGCACGACTTCTGTCTGCAGTGCTGGCGGCCCACGGGCAACTCCGTTGTGTGCGAGCTGCGGCGCTTCTTCATTGGTCAGTTGGCTGTCTGTTATCTATCTATCTATCTATCTATCTATCTATCTATCTATCTATCTATCTATCTATCTATCTATCTATCTATCTATCTATCTATCTATCTATCTATCAATCTATCTTCTATCTATCTATATATATATATATATATATATATATATATATATATATATATATATATATACAGGTGGTACACCGGAGCTAGAGGACAGCACATTCACCAACGTGCCAACCGACTTCGACGGTACCCACTTGAGCAAGTTCGGCTTCAACACGGAGACCACTGGCGAGCTGACGGTGCGGCTGCACTCGATTCACCAGTCGGCCCGACTGGCCGAGCTTCGCAACGCGGCAGCCGGGGTCGGCCCTGGCGGCGTCATGCAGAGCGGCGCCGGCGCCGGCAAATTCTCTAGCGACTTTGGCGGAGCCGCCGGCCCGAGCTTCCTGGACCTGCACAGGGCGCTGAGTGAGTGCCAGGCTTTGATATCGATGTTTTTCACTCGGATTGTTTAAGGAAACTGCAGCTGCATATGTGCACGCGTTTCATATATGTACAAATACCTTAGCAGATCATGGACAAATGGATCGCTTTCACAGGCTCAAAGTTTCACTAATTCGAAGCTTCACAAGCTGTAAGCCCCACAAGCTGTAAGCTGTAAGCTCCACAAGCTGTAAGCTGTAAGCCCCACAAGCTGTAAGCTGTAAGCTCCACAAGCTGTAAGCTCCACAAGCTGTAAGCTCCACAAGCTGTAAGCCCCACAAGCTGTAAGCACCACAAGCTGTAAGCTCCACAAGCTGTAAGCCCCACAAGCTGTAAGCTCCACAATCTGTAAGCTCCACAAGCTGTAAGCTCCACAAACTGTAAGCTCCACAAGCTGTAAGCTCCACAAGCTGTAAGCTCCACAAGCTGTAAGCTCCACAAGCTCCACAAGCTGTAAGCTCCACAAGCTCCACAAGCTGTAAGCTCCACAAGCTGTAAGCTCCACAAGCTGTAAGCTATAATCCTTTATTCGCATGCCTATCTATCGTACATGCAGCCTGAAAACAAAGTCCATGCGATTTGCAACCCCGAAAACGACCTTGCTTGCACACACAATGTCTAGACGCATTCCAACGAGCCCGTCAGCGCCTTCAAGAGGCCAGACGGGCTCACGTGACGCTCGATCATCGTCAGCAGCTCGACTTGCAGCAGCAGCAGCAGGAACAGCAACAGCAACTGGAAGCAGATCCGGATGCAGAGCAGCTCATGCGAGAGTACAGGGAACTCGCATTGGCGCCCGATGGGGCCGCCGAGTCTACAGCTTGATTGCGTGCACGTGTACTTTAAACTAAAGTGCACGTGTACTTTTGTGACTAAAGTGCATATGTACTTTTATTATTTTTTCTATTTTTTTATTTCCTTCTTTGACTGCCAGTAGCAACTTCTGAATGAAACTATTATTTCTTTCTTAGTCTTTTTTCACTTTTCGTCAAAGTATTTCTTCAGAGGCGGAATCATAAATTAGTCTGTCTATTTTCTATTTTGACGTTGTGCAACTTCTATTAGACTTGTCTTAAAGACTCTGCCACAATCAAGGGGCTTTGATTGAACGTTTTATTAATGACATTAGTAAATTAGCCTTACTGTCCAGTCCGCCGACTCCCCTGAGCAGGCACACAAGCGCGCGGATATGTACGCAGCGGCCCCTTAACTTTATTTATCGTTAGGCATGTACACTTCACTGTGCCTTGGGGGTTGGCCCTCAAGCTGGGCGTTAATTGCACGAGCAGAGCCAAGCCTAAATTCCAATATAGCTCCAAAATCAATGCACTTGGAATCGAGCCTGGGCCGCTGGCATATCAGAGCGCCGCGCCAGATCACTGGCTTTTGTAATCTTCATTACACTACCAATACTTTATTTGATAGAACACTACTACAGGTAGCTCGTAATACTTCTATAAGTACTCTTCTCTATTTTTCTATCTCTATTTCTGAATATTTTCCAAGAACTCAAAGATAGAAAGTTTCTGTTGGAGACACCTTTTATTATACGTGCTGGAATCCTTACTGCAATCTCAGGTAGCAGCATTGAGAACCCAGAAAAATACCAGGAATCTCAATCGGGACCGACTTCCATTTTTTTCAAAATCCACAGACCGGTTCCGCACAGCCCGAACCCAGCTGGTGATGGTGCAGAAGGCGGCGTCGCCCTCGTTGATGATGAGCCTGCAGCAGCAGCAGCTCATTTCTGGTGGCGGAAGCGGCGGCGGTGGTGGTGGCACCGACTCGCCTCCCCGGCCGGCTCCGAGACGACGATTGAGCAACGGCAGCACCGTCGCAGCAGCCGAGGATGACGATGATCAGCAGAGACGTGGCGGAGCTGGCGACACCCTTACGGCCGAGTACATGCGGCACATTCAATCTAGGGAGGAGTGATAATCCACTTGGCGAATTTCGAGCTGTAGTACTTTTGGTATAGCGTTGATGTAAAACAAATTTTACTAGGTCACTTGTTATAAACCTACCTGTACAACATAGTCCATAGATGAAGTGTCCAGAAATGGCTCAAGATATGCTATGGAAGTTTCCAATAAGTAAATTATTGCTAGATCGCGCATGGTTCTCCCACTTATGTACCTGATGGTCCAGTAGTGAATCCATTGGGGGAGGGGCTAATGGGGCTTTAGCCCTCCCGCCTGAGAAATGCTAAACTCCCACAGACAGCACCCCTCAAGGACAGCAGCCCTCAAAGACAGCTTCCTCACCTCAAAGAAAACTCCATCAACGACAGTACCCCTCAAAATCAGCTAGCTCCCTTCAAAGATAGCTCCCTTCAAAGACAGCTTCCCTCAGGGACAGCTCCCCTCAAGGACAGCTCCCCTCAAGGACAGCTCCCCTCAAGGACAGCTCCCTTCAAGGACAGCTCCCCTCAAGGATAGCTCCCCCAAGGACATCATCCATCAAAGACCAGCTTCCATAGAAGGCTTCTGCGGGTCTGCAAAGACCAAAGCGAAACACAGACTTACGTGTACACCTTAGGGTACAGAAAGACAATAAAATTTAATAAGGGCTGCTATGTACATTGCACTGAACTTTGCGTATTCGTGTTAAGTAAATTTAATATCTATTTCAATCGGTGCAGTGCATCGATATTTAGCTATTTTATATTTCCGCTATCATTGGTTCACACATTATTTCAACCGATTGATTTGATACAGCGACTGAGTTGCGTGGGTGTTGACTTGTGTAATTATTAATTATAAAGTTACCCTTATTTACTGACAGTGACTGCAGCTGTATTTTCATGATTTTAGAATAATTTCTTCTTTTAGGCACTTGTGATCTTTAACGTACTTGATTACCACTGTTTCTACATACATTCTGCTAATTCATTTAGTTACAGGAACTTCGACATGTATGTACAATCTTAAGATTGATTTCTGGCTGCTATTTTGGCATATTATAAATACAACAAAAGTTTTTAACTGTCAAAACGTATCAAATACAAAAACCGCAAACTTTGGCAGATGTTTTAAACGTTTTAATTTTTGCCTCCGGATGATTTCCATACAGCCATCTGACCTCGGAAATATTAAGCATTGTCTAAGGTACGCTGGTAGAGACTCTTGTGAAATTTTAGCTTGGGGTTTGAGAATTTGAATGGATTAAAATGCTGTTTTCATATATAGTATACGTGTTGTAGTTTGTCATAAACTCACCGTCCACTGGCCGCAGGTCTGGCGCGAGCCGGATGAGAACGAAGAGCTGCAAGCTGCGCTACTCAAGTACGCCAACAAGCGCAATGTGAAACAAAAACCACAAAGTCCTGTAGAAGAGCGTCTAGCGCGATTCTACGAACTTGTAACGGAGCTCCAGAATACCTTATAACTTGTATCTTGATGCCAGCTATTCCTGCTTGCCAAAAATCCTATTAAAATGTTAACTTTGTACACAGCACAACAGAGCGACTTTGAAAAGCACGTCAGAAATGACTTTACCTCGGCTTACTACTTATAGTAGTCGCATAGAGCATTATAACTATACTACCGCAATGGACTTTTTTTCGAATTTTATGTAGTTTTTACCCACGAAAACGCTATCGCTTATTGACAACCTTGATGGCTAGGCTGATAAAAATGTTTTGAAAACGCAAGAAAATGAATTTTTGTTCAGCAATCTTCGACTACAGCTATATTTGGTACGCTCGTGACGAGAACAGCTGACTCAGTGTACCCAGAAGACTACTTCTTTGATAATATGAACCCGAGTCAGTTACTACACATCCTGACTTGACTTGACTCGCACATATACTTTGCTGTCGGCGTCGCACATTCTGCTAATCCCTGAAGAGCCTTCTAGGGTAGGTGGAGAAGACATTATCACCAGCAGCTCAAGTGACATTTAGTGACGATCTGCAGCAGCCTTTTAAAATCATTTTTAAGGGCAGAGTTTGACTCGTAAAGATCGAAATAATTTGATATGCATATAATCATCATGAAGAGTAGCAATGCTCAAAATATTAATTATTATTAAATGCGCGAAAAGAGGGCCACAGAAATACACCTGCTATAATTACGACTAAAAGCAAGCAGTACGTCTCTTCTAAGAAAGTCTGTGTCTCGCTCTTGCCAGCCTAGTCTATTTGGTTTATTTTCCACAGGTTCTGTGCTACAGGGCACAAGAAGCGAAGACTAAGCTCAATGGGTTTACGTGTGCGATTACAGTTTTTTCCGCTGGAGGAGAGTTGTGCCAGTATTTGTTTTGTTTGTTGCCATGGCTCAGACTCCTCGAGGCGGGGTTCGACTGACCCTACCCAGAACAGGTTTGGCACATTTTAAATTGTACTTTGTCTTTTTTGCGTGCCCCCACCGTTTCTTATCTCTCTTGCTATCCATATCTCTGACGTCAATGCTTTCTTAGTTCTACTTCTGAAGTAGCTAGCTCTCTTACTTCTGCAGCCCAGCCTGTCTTGCTCATTCTATTTCTACTTTTTCTGCCTCAAAGCAAACAGTACATACGCTGATCTCTTTATTGTAATAATTTAATTTGGAAATAACACTTGATTGATTTGCTTTGACAACTCCCAACTGTTTTGCCAGTTGCGGCTGCCTAAACGACAGCTCCAGATGCGCATGGGCTGAGCTGGAAGATCGCGATGAAGGTCGCGGAATTATTCAATTTGCTCATTGTAAGGTTACGGGCTAAAACTACATGTTTTACGCTTGTGCAGTGTAATACGTGCAACCAAATATATGCATTTAGTGATTCATTTAACGAGTATAGACTATTGAGCAGCTTTCAGATCAGCATGGTTTATTACCCTTTCCTGTCGAATTACGAGCGACTGGCTAAAAGAAAAGTCGATAGAAATAAAAATCACTCATAAGATCATCAGATAAGCCAAATAAAGTGAATCCACCCAGTGTGCTTCGGAATTCCGGGTATGAATGTTGCACAAGGTCGGTTCTTTAACTGGACTCTTAAGTGACTTAATTCACGGACGATCTAGCTACCGCCCTAACTACGTCAACGACACCGACGCACTACGGGGCGCTTTCGACAACCGTCTCGATCCTCTGGCGGTTTGGCAACCACTTCCAAATAGACTCTGCATTATAACAATCTGATGCCAAGCGTGAATTTCCCATATCTACGCTCGTATTTCCCAAATTCACCATCAATTTCAAGCAAGCCAGGCAAGCAAGAGTAAAATGCACAACGCTCGGGTATTATTCAGTTGATTCAGTTGTTACGCCCGCTCTGTGTGTTTAAGACGTCATATTATATTTTTTCGTATGTGTCTCGAATTCATACCAGGTGCCAGCTAGTAAGCATAACGCCATAAGCTTCTCTTTGAATGCTCTTTCTACATCAGACAGAAAACTGTATTCAATATGCTTAAGAGTGCTGACAAATGAGAGCCAGTACAAATTCTGTGGTTAAAAAAACTAACCGAAGCGAGGCAAAGACAGAGCGAAGGCGACGCATTCGACGGCCTTATCCGATGATGCCCAGAATTGAGACAATAAAATAATAGGCTTTTATCAGACCCTCTGAGGTACAAGCGTAGCTACTTGATGTATTTTCTAACCCCGAGATAGACGCGCAAAATGTCTAGACATAATGACAGCCTGCAGCTACAGAAACCTAATGTAGAAAGCAAGTGTACACCATTCGACAGAAGGAAAGTAAAACGTTATCATCTATAAAATGCAAGGTAGCAACTTTAGGCCTCCTTCATGGTTAAAATTACTGTTTGGAGCTCCGTTTTATTCTGTCTATAAAGAAGCAATTAGCTTGTAGCTATAAAAACAAAGTGAGTAAATTCAAATTGAAACTTGCTAATGCTGAACTTCATATGGTGCTAGGTAGCTCTTGCCTATAATTTTAACCTAAGCGAGAGCCAACGGTTCCTCAATTTTGGCACCAGCTCGTATTTATCGAGGTAATTACATAATTTTTTGTGTTAGTCTAAAGTTTTGATGTCATTCATTTGTTTTTATGACGATGGTAATATAGCAAACGTATCAAGTCTACAAAAGTCTGACTAAGAGCCTGATAGAAAATTTTGTTGAATTTAGACATCATCAAAGAGATATATCTTCATGAAAACTTCACTGAAAATAGCCTACTGCGTCAGATTGTCCCATGCTCGTATGCTTATTATCAGTAGGAATACCAAGCCATTTTTCCGCCCGTCGAACTCCACCCCCATGACAATTTTTTTTGCTGCGCCGTATTGGAGCAACGCAGGCACATGAAATTCAAGAACACGGGCTAACTTTTTACGGCGTCCGGGTGATGACTGAATGCCTGAGAGACTAGCTGAGGCTGTCCCGCGGTTGAGGCTTGCCCATTGTCAAGACTTGATCAGCGAAACTCGAGAAATTCTTATCAGGCTGCTCATAGTCACCTGGTGTAATCCGTTGAAGGTGCCGACGGCGTCGGGGTGATGATGGAAGGCTCGAGAGACTATCTGAGGATACCTAGCAGTTGAGGTTTGCCCACTGTTGAGGATGGATCAGCGAAACAAAAAAAATTTGCAACAGCGTGTCCATAGTCACTTGGTGCCACCTGTTGAAGGTCCAGAAGCTCCGTCTGGGAGAAGGCCAGTGACCAACAAAGTCAGAGCTGATGAAGACACATCAGCTAGTCGACGTGCTGATGAAATTTGGAGACTTGGCAAGGCTGCACTGAGGCGCAGTGCTGACTGGCGCACAAGGGTGTACTGAATACCTGGCGCTTATGGGAAAAATCCGACCTTCTGGCAGAATCGTCGAATATCTCGTCGGTCCGGAAAGCTGGCGACTTGATTCTTGTTTGCGAAGGTGCGCAACAAAAAGTTAGCCCGTGTTCTTGAATTTCGTGTGCCTGCGTTGCTCCGTTCCGGCGCAGCAAAAAAAATTGTTAGGGGGGGATTCCCCCCCCCCCTCTTGGTAGTTCTACTGTTATTCAACGCTTCGAAAACATTTCGTACGACTGCTAAAACTATACGAATATTAAATTCATGAAACAGTCATGCGCTTGCGCATATCGTTTTGGAGGTAGATATTGAGGAATTTTTGCTACGAGTGACGAAAATGAATCATTGTTATGACAAAACCATATGTGCAATCTACCATTATCTCATGCACCTTACACCCAATAAAATTTCGCAACCACTTCTCGAAGAGAACCACTTTGCACAAAACATTGCAGAACATAAAACCAAGGATGAGCTGGGGAGGATTTTTGAAATTCCTATTCGGCGCAGCCTGTCTGCTGGCGGCGGCTGCAGTGACATTTTTTTTACCGTTTCACTTACTGTCAGCGTCCTCATCTCCGGACTGACCAGTGCGGGCGTAACTGCTCTCTACGGCGCTTGGAGTAATCTGGATTGGAAACCATTCTGGAAAGAGGTTGGCCTAGGCGCCTTGATCGGTGTAGTCAGTGGTGTCTTTTCTATTGCTGCCTCTGCTGCCACAGCCAGTTTAACTGCGAATATGCGAACATGGGGCTTTAAAGCCTTAGCTACGAATTTATTGATACGGGGTGCGGCAGGTGCTATCACAGGTACCATTGCTAACGCCGTTATTAACTTCGTGCAAGGCAGGGCATGGAACGAAAACCTTCTTCGCGCTGTCTTCTCGACCACTCTCGCCGCCATTGTTCCTATTGTGTTCGAACGACCATCAATCGAACGATGCATCAAAAAGTTTATCACTGAGCACCTTCCAAAAATTACAGCAATACAAGAAATCCTTGCCCACACTGTGTCTAATATCGTTGGACAGCTGGTATTCACCGGTACAGTAGATCAATCCCTTCTTCTTTGCTCAATGGCAGGCGGTTTGGCCATCACCGGAGCCCGTTACTGGCGGGCCAGTAGACAGCAGCAACAGCCGAGTCAGTTGGTCAAAGAAGGTAACCCAGAAGCCCCTGAAGATAACCAGGCGACCGATGGAAAAAAGCAGAATGTAACAGCAGAGGAAACCACTCAAGAAAATAGACAACAAACGACAACCCAGAAACAAGAAAGCACACAAAAGGCAAAAAAACCGTCCAGCTCGGCAACGACAAAGACTACTCCAGAAAATACACAAAAAACGACAAACCAGAAACAAGAAAGCACACAAAATGCAGGAAAATCGTCCAGCTCGGCAACGACAAAGACTACTCCAGAGAGTAGACAAAAAACGACAACCCAGAAACAAGAAAGCACACAAAATGCAGGAAAATCGTCCAGCTCGGCAACGACAAAGACTACTCCAGAAAGTAGACAACAAACGACAACCCAGAAACAAGAAAGCACACGAAATGCAGGAAAACCGTCCAGCTCGGCAACGACAAAGACTACTACAGAAAGTAGACAACAAACGACAACCCAGAAACAAGAAAGCACACAAAATGCAGGAAAATCGTCCAGCTCGGCAACGACAAAGACTACTCCAGAAAGTAGACAACAAACGACAACCCAGAAACTAGAAAGCACACGAAATGCAGGAAAACCGTCCAGCTCGGCAACGACAAAGACTACTCCAGAAAGTAGACAACAAACGACAACCCAGAAACAAGAAAGCACACGAAATGCAGGAAAACCGTCCAGCTCGGCAACAACAAAGATTACTCCAGAAAGTAGACAACAAACGACAACCCAGAAACAAGAAAGCACACAAAATGCAGGAAAACCGTCCAGCTCGGCAACGACAAAGACTACTCCAGCAAAAATATATGGAGCAGCACTAAAACTACAACAAAGTATTCACACTGATCACCTTCTCCCTCGTCACAGCGACACTGGAGGATTTACCCTCCTAGGTCATCATGGTGACTTCCCTCCACCATCTGCTTCAACGCTTGAAAGAACCGATGAGACTCTGAAGCCTCTGAAGCCTCTGAAGCCTCCGAAGTCTCCTCATCCCGAAGGAAATGAGCTACCAATGCCACAGACTGGTCATTCTGAAAAACCGCATAATGCTGAAAATCATAATTTTATGCATTCTGCAAAAACACATGACAAAATAAAAAAAAACAGTGACCCAGAAAATCTCTCGCCGTCAGAAAATGCCTCACTGCCAGGAAATTCCACAGCGCCAGAAAATGCCTCACCGCCAGAAAATGCCTCACCGCCAGAAAATGCCTCACCGCCAGAAAATGCCTCACCGCCAGAAAATTCCTCACCGCCAGAAAATGCCTCACCGCCAGAAAATTCCTCACCGCCAGAAAATTCCTCACCGCCAGAAAATGCCTCACCGCCAGAAAATGCCTCACCGCCAGAAAATGCCTCACCGCCAGAAAATGCCTCACCGCCAGAAAATGCCTCACCGCCAGAAAATGCCTCACCGCCAGAAAATGCCTCACCGCCAGAAAATTCCTCAGCGCCAGAAAATGCCTCACCGCCAGAAAATTCCTCAGCGCCAGAAAATGCCTCACCGCCAGAAAATTCCACAGCGCCAGAAAATGCCTCACCGCCAGAAAATTCCTCAGCGCCAGAAAATGCCTCACCGCCAGAAAATGCCTCACCGCCAGGAAATTCCTCAGCGCCAGAAAATTCCTCACCGCCAGGAAATTCCTCACCGCCAGGAAATTCCTCACCGCCAGGAAATTCCTCACCGCAAGGAAATTCCTCACCGCCAGAAAATTCCTCAGCGCCAGGAAATTCCTCACCGCCAGGAAATTCCTCACAGCCAGGAAATCCCTTGCCGCCAGAAAATCCCTCGCCGCAAGGAAATCCCTCGCCGCCGGAAAATTCCTCACCGCCAGAAAATTTCCCACCGCCAGAAAATCCCTCACCGCCGGAAAATGCGCTACCAATGCCGCAGACTGATCTTGCCGAAAAGCCGCATGATACTAAAAAACAAGATTCACCCAAAAAGACCAGTAACCGACAAAAAGACGCACAGAAACAAGAAAGCACACAAAAGGCAAACGATTTGTCCAGCTCATCCACGACAAAGACTACTCCAGAAAATATGCAAGAAACGACAACCCAGAAACAAGAAAGCACACAGAAGGCAAGCGAATCGCCTAGCTGGAAAACGGTAAAAGAGACTCTAGAAAATGGACAAGAAGATAATAGAGCAGCTGTCCTGAAAGATGTCTCGGCCAACAATGGCAAAGCGCATGCAATCAAACAGACGGATTTGGCTGTCGAGAGTACAACTTCGGTAAATAGACATGGAGCAGCGTCGCAACAACAGAATGCTTACACTGATCACCCTCTCCCTTCAAAATTTCATGGCACAATCACTTCATCACATCCGGAAAATCCGGCACCGCAACCAACTCGTCTTGAAAGTCTTACCCCAACAAGAATAGAAATGCTTTCTCATGTTGCGTCAAGTATCGTTGAGCAACTCGTATCGAACGGCGAAACTGATCCCGCTCTTCTTGCTTGCTCAATGGCAGGCTGCCTGGCTATCACCAGAGCCCGGTACTTGCAGACTATTAGAAGGCAGCAACGGTCCAGTGAGTTGGTCAAAGAAGATAATAGGGAGGCCCCAGAAGATAACCGGGCCACCGATGGAAAAAAGAAGGATGAAGCAGCAGAGGAGACCACTCGAGAAAATGGACAAGCAGGTAATAGAGCAGCTGTTCCGAAAGATGTCCCGGCCAGCAATGGCGAAGCGCTTCCATCAATACCAGAATCCGGTCGTGCTGAAAAGCATCATAATACTGAAAAACCATATACAATTAAAGAGACCGGTGACTCACCTAGAGAATTGCTCAAAGAGTCCCGCGACGCGAAAAAACAGGCAGTGTCACCAATGTTGGAGACTGCTCAGGATGAGGATCCTAAAAGTTTAAGCAACTACGCTTTGGGCACAGACGCCTCATTGCATGCCTCGGCATCTTTTACAAGCAACAGTGGCACTGCTAATACGGATCGTTCTCGAATGCCCGAAGGAGCGATTTGTGATACGCTTTCGCCGCCGCCTCCTCCACCGCCACCAGCCGCTCTAAATGTAGGATACCAGCAAGCTCAGCAAACTATCAAGAAAGAGAGGGCGCCTCTCATATTCAGCTCCACTATGGAGCTCTTACAGTACAAAGCGCAACGCAAACGAGAAGCGGACGAAGCCAAGCAGTTGGCGCACATGCCGTCGCCTAAAACATTCGAGACAGCCACTTCGAGGACAGCAAGTGATGCTGCTAGCCGAAGCTCTGGGGGCATTGGAAGAGGGTCACAAAATGCTGACTTGCAACCCTTTGGAATGAACACTGCTGACTCTGATAACAAGGAGTCAGGAAAGGAAGAAAAGGACACACCTAAGCACTTTCAAAATGATCGAGACGAAAAAATTCATCCGCAAGCAGAGGCGTCAGTTGAGAGTTTCTCAGTTAAGGTATCTGCCGACTCCGCCCCTTCATTGAATCTGTGCAGAGTGGTCCCTCTGATTCTGTGGGACGAAAAGGATCAAAAGTACAAAATGGGAGATCCTGCTGAGTGGCAGCTGCCCCAAGGGCTCAAGGTAATTGCGGTCAGTGGGTCTATGCGGAGTGGAACCACCACATTTATTCACGACCAGATTATGGACTTCGGCTATCAGTTCACGGAGAACCAGATCGCTGCCACCCTGTTCAAGGTCGGAGTGGTCATGTACGTATTGGAGAAGGAGAAAGTCGTGTTTCTGGACATTTGTGACAATATCGACAACATCAGCGGTGCTCTGGACAGCAGCGACTGCACAGAAGAGGAAAAAATCGAGCAAGGCTTCTGTCCAGCTGGAAACTTCTTGTTGGACCTCTTTGGCTTTGCTGCATCCACCCACTTTATCCTGCACTGCTCGATTGACCCCGAGCTTTCGGAAGTCGACTCGCAGAGTATCACAAAACCGTTCATTTACGCCAAGATGAAATTTCTCGCGTGCAATATTGACAAGTTTCTCCAACGCGGAGGTCCAGCACAGCTCAGCGTGGTGCTCCGCGCAAAGAAGAGCAAAGTCATAGTGCGCTACGCAGACGATTGGGATGAAACCATTATGCTCAATTCCAACGCGGTGGAATCTGACTCTGACTTTCAAGATGATGTCGTAGAAGACAAGAAGCTGATGCAGCTCTTTCCCGTCAGAAGGTTCTACCCGCTGAAGTATTATCCTGTTCAAGGTGGGATCTCAGTCCGAACAAATGAGAAACTCTCAAAGCAGCGAGAGGCAATCAAGGAGGCAATTCAGCAATCGAAAGTTCACTTGGCGTCATTTCCCAACGAATATCTGCCAGAACTCACCGTCCACTGGCCGCAGGTCTGGCGCGAGCTGAGTGAGAACGAAGAGCTGCAAGCTGCGCTACTCAAGTACGCCAACGAGCGCAATGTGAAACAAAAACCACAAAGTCCTGTAGAAGAGCGTCTAGCGCGATTCTACGAACTTGTAACGGAGCTCCAGAAGTATTCTGCAGAAAAGTTTCCGGAACACGACCTACTCAGCAGGTTGAAAGAAGCGCAGGAATGGTGTCACGCGAAGACAGAAGAGTTTCAGCAGTCTGTCGAGGACATGCGAGATCCGACCACTCCATTCCAATGCATCCTCAAATTCGCGGAAATCATTCTCAGGACTGGACTCAGCATCTCTAATCTCAGGGAGGTGGAACTGAAAAATCGCTGCTTGGAAACCAGTCTAAGAGGCTACACTGTTCTCATCTGGTGCGAGGAGCCAATGCTGGAGTTCCTCTTTGCCAGATTAGCAATCAATGAATTCTCTGCTCTGAGCCTCCTCACTGACGAAGCCGTCTGCACAATGTTCGATGGTGCTTGGATGTTTTTAGCCCGAGCCGCCGACTTTGGCTACAAGCTGTCTCTGGCCCGGCACGGTGTGGTGGGCATCGCGATCCGCTGTCTGGCATCCAATCGATTTTTCCCACAGTCCAGCAGGATGCGCTTCTACATACTGCTCACACTGAGGAATATGGTTGAGGATGATGTCAGATTTCCCATGAGCACATACGCCAACGACATTGCTGGAAAATATCAGCTTCCTCAGAGCGAGGTTGATTTCGAGAAACTCTTGTGTGAGGTGTCCTACGACGCCAAGGAGCTTGCGGAGAAGCTGGCGCTCAATGCATTTGAACGCGCTGGCGAAACAGTATCTGAAGATGCATTCATCACAAAATATACGGAAGTGGTTCAGAGAAAACTTCGGTGCGACCCGAGCAACCAAACGACGCAAGCGGTCGGGTTGAAGGACACGGAGACTCAGAAGAGGTGGCAGCGAATCACAGGAGCCTTTTTCAATCGCCTCTTCTTCGAGATTGGAACGCGAACGGCGCGACAGATCCTGGAGCTTCGGAATGACGAATCACCAGACGCCTATCAGATCTTCAGGGAGAAATTGTGTCGCAATGACCCGGACCCTGACTGTCTTCGGCAGCAGGCTCACATAATTCACTGCATGCTGCAACTCGAGGAGACGAACCTGTCAAAAATTATTATTAATATTCAGGAGCTCCGAGACTTCATTGTCTACCAGTTGCGCAACTTTCTTGACCTACCCTCATACCGAGCTGTCCTTGGACTGGCGGCTCAGGCAATGCATGAGGAACACCGGATGAGAAATGAAGGTGAAAAACAACAGCAGCAACAAGAAGAGAAAGTTCAGGACATGAACACAATGCGCCGACAAGAGCAGCGACTGCTTGAGAAGCAACAGTTCGGAGAGCTTCAGCTTCTCCTTCTGCGCAACGACTGTCTTCAGCCGATTCTGGACGCTTTGCTGAAACGCGCCATCAAGGACAGCGACACTCCAACAACCATATTCTCCCATGTTCTTACGGAGCTGCTGCTGAGCAGTGAAGAGGAAGAATATAAAAAGTTGTCTCTCGCGATTTTTGCTCAGCAAATCAGAGGAGTTCGCGCTCACGCTATTGATCAGCTGTCCCGCTGCTTGCCGAGCAAAACGGAGACCAAGGAACCCTTTGCCGGATGCTACCGCAGCGCGTCTGCCGCTCTCATGCTGTACAACAAGCTCAGCGCTGTCTACTTCCGTTGCTGCGACAGCGACGGCGATTTGTCGCTTGAGTTTCTGCGGCTGTTCTACAAGAAGCTGAGCACTGAGGACAAGACCGAGTATGCAAAAGCAGCCATCAGCTCGGAAGCTGTCGAGACGGCAGTGAAACTGGTTCTTGACCTTAACAGGTTCAAGGATCAAGACGGTGCTGAGCTGAAGTTCCAAACTCTGATTTTCCTATGGAATCTGCAGGTAAGGTTCAATGAACCAATTATTAACTTGTTAAAGTGAAGTAGCGATTATCTTTGCTGAATATTTTTATTCTGATATAGTGAATGACGCTTCAACTGACGTAAACTACGATTCCAGGAAACATCCGGCCTCTCCCTGATCGACGCCAAGCGGAAGCATCTCGGCCAAAACATTGGCAGCCTATCCGACGTCAGGAATGTGAAACTCTACTGGCACAAGAGACAGGTGGCCGATGAGCGAGTCGGATTCTCCGAGGAGCAGGTTGCACGGCTACTCCTCTTCCTGGAGAGCAACAGCGACACCGACAAGGTCGCCTCACTTCTTGAATTGAATTTCGCATTCAGATGGGGAGCGAAGCACGCGAAGGATTTCTGTGAGCTGCAGGACGAGAGGCAGAAGCTGTGGAAAGAAGCCAAGCTTCGGTTCCAAGCAACGCAAGCCAGAAATGCTCGACTCCGACGTTTCGAAAGGAAAGACTGAGAAAGGACAGCAAGAGTAAATTCTTACCAAGTGTTTACGTCGTCCAACTGACCAGGAATTTTTTTCATTTAATTATTCATTAGAAGTAAGATTGGTAAATTGAAAAACGCCAATTGGAACTAGCTATGGCCATTAAATTGAATGTGTCTGAGAAAAAGAGTCTAGCGTTGCCTAAACATTTACCGCCACTCAACTCTATAATCCTACACTTATACTCGTAGATAGGCCAGCAACCCGCACGAATTAAGCATGTTAGTAAACTTTGTAGTCTTGCTAAAGTTTATTAAATTATTAAATGACTCAGATAATTTTATTGGGTAATTTAAAAAAAACATTATCACAAAATATCAGAAACAGGAGAAGACGATGAAATCATTCTGTGACCATTTTTATAGATTGTAGGGCTATCGTAGTTTATCTGAGAGCTATTAAATGGAAAGCTCTGGATTACTTTTGATGTAATAAATATTCTACCGTAAATTGACGATAATGCTATCACTTTTTTACGTTGAAATTTTTTCAAGCGCTTTTTATTTATATATGAGCTATATTTATCCAGTTTCTGTGATGGAATTTTATTTAATAACAATTTTTTACTCTCGACTCAAACCGTCGGTTAGATTTAATTGGAATATGATCAGCAAATTTTTATTCAGTTACAATTTATTAGAAAGTGCTCACGTTTTTTGACGTTTTTTATACACTTTTGGGCTCGTTATTTCCCTGAGAGCTATTATATGGAGAGTACTCTGAGTACTCTCCATGTACTCGTAATATTCTAAAATGCAACTTGATGTTAATACTATAATTGTTCTACTGAAAACATTAAAAAACGTTTTTATCCCTATATTTATCCAGTTTTCTTCGCCGAGTGTTATTTAATATCGATTTTTTTTACTGTCGACTCCGGCCGAAAGTTTAGTTTTTTTCGGTTCTGAGCAGCGAATTTTGATTTAGTTTACAATCTTTTGTCACAATTTCTTGGAAAGTGCGGAAGCTTTATATATATTTTACACTTATAGGGTCGTGATTGATTTTAAATGTATATTTACTTGTCTCTTATTCAATATATTTTTTGGCTTAATATATTAAATTAAAATTATTAGTGACACTGTCGCTTCTGAACTGTTCGCTTTACAACGCTTTGAACGTTGCTTAAGGAAAGCGTTATCGCGTTTATGTGTTAACGAAACGCAAAAATGGTTATTCAGTTTCTATATTTTTCATCAGTAATATTTTAAAGAAAACATACGCAGTAATTTATAGTGGCGTTAATTATTTTTTGTGATTCTGACTGCTCGCAGCAGTGAACTGGAAGACTATTGCAAACATCGTTTAAATCTAGGGAGTTCGAATTGATTTTGCATGTATTATTGTGAGGCAGTGTCTTTTCTAACTATATTACTATTAGTAGTTAGATTCGTATTTTATCCAACTTAACCAATCAGCTAATTTCTAGGTTTTTGTTTGAATATTATCATTTGTTTTAATTCTTGCTTGCTTAAATCTTTGCGAATTTTTGTTTTAACGAGCACTATCCAATAGCAGCGCACTTTACCCCCTCCCAAATTTCTATACATACAGCGCCACTAAGCCCAAAATAAACTCAACCTTTGCTTTCAGTACCGACCTGCATGCTTTCTTAGCTATAGTCTTCTAGCCTAAACGAAATCTCTACTAAAGAGACTTACATTGTTAGTTCTTTTCTAGAATAGGGAGAACTGAGGTCGTGGAGACCCAGAATAGGAGTCTGGAATAGGGAGACTGAGGTCGTGGAGACCCAGAATAGGAGTCTGGAATAGGGAAACTGAGGTCGCTGGAAACTGGAAAACCTGCTGGAAACCCTTGATCCCCGTATAACGCAGTACTTTCGGACTTATTTTAGGAAGTTAGACAGTGTCTTACCGTTTGGGCACTTATCGTCGCTACCACGAGATTTCTAAGAAATCGAGTGAATTTAGAATTTTCTAAGAAAGAGTCTAAATTCTAAGAAAGAATTCTAAGAAAGAATTTATAAATACATGTAGGCAGAAGTTCCCCTGGAACAAATGTTTTAAAATTACAAAGTACGTTGCTTCCTTTGAGTACATAGCCCTTCTAACATTCTAAAAAGTCACAAGTGAAGTCTTAAGACATGAAAATTATTTATAATTAATATTAGGCCGGCAGTAGCTCATATTATTAGACACAACATATTTTATTGGGTAGTTGGGATGTGACTCAAGAAATTATGAGTCGCCATGCAAGTCTCGGGTGGACAAAGAGTTGCGGCAACTCTATTGCTTTGTTAAGGATGGTTGGACAGCTCAAGGAATTCGAAAAATGCCGACGTACGCACGATTTCGAGATGAGCTGGTGATCGAACATGGTGTCTTATACCGAGGTTTGCGACTATTCTTCTTCGATTCCGAAGAAGGAGCATCAAATGGTGCTAGGACTACTTCACGAAGGCCACGTTGGTGCGGATAAAATGAAGTCCATCACCAGACAGTGCGTCTGGTGGCCAGGCATTGACTCGGATGTAACACTGCATGAAAAGCGATGTGCTGCCTGCCAGGCGAACAAGGACCACGGATCATCGATTCAGTGGACCTCATGGCCTCATGGAAAGCGAGAAGTGGTGCCAAGTGCACGCAAACTATGCCGGACCTTTTAAGGGTAACAAGTACCTACTCGTGCTCATTGATGCCCACAGTAAATGGGCTGAGGTACACGTTGTGCAGTCAACTACATCGGCAGAAACTATTCGGCGTTTCCGTAAAACATTTTCGCAAGAGGGAGTCCCAGCGACCTTAGCCACGGACAACGGTCCTCAGTTCACCTCTGTGGAGATGGAAGGATGGCTTAAAGGAATAGGTTGCAGAAATGTACTCACGCCTCCGTATCACCCTATAGATCTAACGGTCTTGCTGAAAGGTTTGTGAGACGGAACTCCTGTCACTCCACAACAGGAAAGGCACCCGCCGAGTTGATGCGTGGACATCTACTGCGCACGGTGACACTCTCTTTGGCTAAGGAACCGGTGCGGGTTAAGACCTACAGGCATGAGACGGAGAAATGGAAACCGGGTGATGTTGTTGCGAATGAGGGCAAGGCTATTGTAGGAGTGCAACTGGCCGATGGTAAATATGGAGGATTCTACCTGTAACAGGGGATACTCTGATGCACGCACATGAAGATACTGCCGATACTACGGAGAGAAATGCAACGGAGCCAAAACAGACCGAGAGGAACAACCTCAGTCAGCGCAACCGAAAAGCGCCCGATAGATTTCATCACTCTACTCTTGGAAGACCGGATGGTACTTGAACTGAATTTTGAACCGTGACCGGTGCAAAGACTATTGGGGAGGAGTGTTAGATGCTAAGGCCGAGATTATAGATAATCTCTTATGTTAGTTATTACCACGGTGCATACTCTATGGCCGAAACTGTTAAGCGGTACTCTTTTCGTTGAAGTGAGCAGAGCCGCAAGGCGTGAGTAGAGATCAGAGCAGCTCAACTGGAGCACTCCAATTCGTAACTAAATGCTGCACAACTAAACCGGTTTCCTTCGTGAACCATCACAAATTAACACCTTTTAGGTGGAGTAGTTTGACAATCCAGTTGTTGCTCGTATATATCATCCTTGGGTGGTACGCCCGTAAAGAAAACAGCTTGTCAGCTTACGAGAGCGCATTCAGAAGACTGCATGTACTTCTTTGATAATATATGAGTTTGAATCAGTTACCACACATCCTGACTTGATTTGACTCGCACATGTACTCTGCTGTCGGCATCACACATTCTGCTAATCCCTGAAGAGCCTCCTATGGTAGGTAGAGAAGATAGAAAGTTTTCGGTTGAGCACAATTCACTCCGATGGTCAACTCTGAGTAAACAGTGTGCGGTGCAGCGACACCCGTTTCGATTGCGTCACGTGGCCACATTCATTTGGTGCTTGTGCTCGAAAATTGGCCAGGTGGGTTGTCATGCGATTAACACCCATGAGGTCCAACCCATAAGGCACAGATCGAGAGCGTACATGCCCGACTCAAGGACTACTCAAGTAGAAAGACGGGAAACCACAGGTTGTCAATTTTTTATTGATTTTGATAGTAGACAGACCCAATGGTAATCTTTCGATATGCCTTACCTGCTCTATTGATAATATTTAGATATCTTTTTGTTTAAAAAAATTAGGATTCTATGTTAATTATATGTTCTGTGCCTAAAAATAATAAAAATGGCACAGATCGACCCATTGGTTTAATGCACAGCCCGGACTTTCTAATCATCGGGCCAATGACTACTCAACTACACACTATGGAATGACGGGAAACTACTTTAATGAAAATATTATGAATATTATGAATATTATGAATATTATGAATATTATGAATATGAATATTATGAATAATATGAATAATATGAATATTATGAATATTATGAATATGAATATTATGAATATTATGAATATTATAAAAATTTATGAATTTATTCTGTCATTCTTAGCCGACTGAGTAACAAAATGTGCAACAGAACAGTCCTGCCACTTGAGAAGTCCTAATTGGCTCGACGATTAGAAAGTCAGGGCCGCTGTACACCCAGTATGAGCGTGTGTATGAGTGCGAGCCTGCATACAGTACTGGCTTAGCTTGTATGTGCTCAGGAGTAAGCGGGATGGGCAGAATTGCCTCAGCGATGGACCTGTCAGGAGGATGTCCCAACAAACAAATATGGTACTAAATTTTTAAGATTCACACCCACTTTGTAAAAAATAACAATAAACAGATTTACAATTACTAGTTTATTTCCCAGACAAGACAATGCAGGATAATATATAAATTTTATCCAAAGCTAAGGAAATACGGAAATTAATCGTTCGGATTTTATTTGTTTAATCGCAGTTTGTTTTAGTTTGTCTAATTTAGTTTTTCATAAAGGAAAAATATAGAAAATTTTACTGGATTTGAAAAAAATAGTCTGACATTAAATATTAAAGACAGTTAACAGATAAAAACCATTGATGTTACTGCTGAGGAAAGTAATAAATTAAGTATATATGCTGCATGATGTACTTTTAACCAAACTTTGCTAATCAGATTTTATCAGCGAAAGCAAAGTGTTTTTAACTTATTATTATAGATGATTGGTGGGTTAGTCGATATTAAACAATAGTGAAAGATTGAAAACATACATTTAAAACTGGATTTGAAGCATTTCTTTTCTTGGAGAAACTTGACATGAATAGGAAAAAATTATAGCTTTTTTGTAGTTTTTATAGCTCGTAGCCATGACACAGAAAATGTAACATTCAGGCAGGTGTTTAAAACAACGCCGAATAAAAATATGGTTAGAAAAAGCGCTAAACTACTATGCAGTACATGTATAACAACACTTAGTCACGATAAAGACACAACGGGAAACAAACAGTTAATCAAAACAAACAATAATAAGCAATAAAAAAGCTTATCGGTGCTCTGATAGAAATACCGAATAAATTTAAAGTAATTTAAAATCCCCCTTTCTGTCACAGAGAGAGCATTGAATTATAAAAAACTGGCCATAATCTTATTATGGAATTGCAATCTCTTAGCTGGATCTGTTTTGGTACATACCAGCCTCAGCTCAGAGATCTACCATCGGCCCTCGCTAAAGCAGTGGCGTAGCCAGGATTTCCTTCTGGGGGGGGGAGGTCACAGTCACAGGCTCACAGCGGCAACCGGGGGCAGGGGTGCTAGGCCTCTGCGACGGGGGAGGGGGGTGCTGAAAATTTGGCCTGGATCAGCCGGCTGGGGGGGGGGTCATTACCCCCATGACCCCCCCCCCTGGCTACGCCCGCGCTAAAGCTATGATCAATAATATAATTAGATAAATATCGGAAAAAAACAAAACACAAAAATAAAATTAAAACAATGTTGTAAAATACATAATAATTATAATAAATATTTATAACATATTTCACGATATCAAACAGTACAAGTAGCTCGTAGGCGCTGAAGTTTTGTTATAACAGTTTTGACAATTTTCCGGATTTATAGATTTCCTCTGCCAATTCGAGGCTCGCCATTTTCGTCATATTCGTCTAGAAATCCCAGGTGCTCGGCTGCGGCCGCCTCCACCACGGCTCCGGCTGCACCTGGGCCGAGCTGCGAGATGGCGGTAAGGGTTTTGAAATTAAGTAGGTAAGTAAGTAAGTAAGTAAGTATCCAACTAACTAACTAACTAACTAACTAACTAACTAACTAACTAACTAATCGAATTGCTCACATCCGGTTGCGACACCGTCAGCTTGTAGTCGTCCTCGCTACCCTGCGGCGACAGGGACCGTCGGCGCTCCTCTATGTTCAAATGGCGATAGGAGGCCACCCGGGGCATTGCCAGGAATCGATCCACGTCGTTGTCCATCGGACTGTCTTGCTGTTGACCTCCTCCACCGCCGCCGCCGCCGCCACCGCCTCCGCCAAGGACTCGTTTTTGCCATTTCTTCTGCCTGTTGAGCTCGATCCAGCGCTTCCTCTCCACCTCCTGAGGGTTGGTGAGGGAAACTCGGTGAGGGAAAGTCGGTGAGGGAGACTCGGTGAGGGGGTGAGGGAAGGGGTGCGGAAGTCTTCAATAATTTATCATTACATTCCTTTAGGCAAACTAAGAGCAATACGAGCGCAAAACCACAGCCCACCTCCTCCTTCTGGTGTTGCACAAGATCCTTCACATTGACCAACAATTCGTCGATTTTCGACTCAGTTGAGTCGTCATCCTTTGCCGACAGGCAGAGCGCCCGATTGAGCGGAAAGAAGTCGTACTTTTCGTCGTTTAACTAGGGAAAATGGAAACACAGGTAAAAATTTATAAGCCAGGTACTGAATAAATCAGGTATCAACTTCTCCCAGTCCAATTTGCCGTACCATCTTATAGACGTGCAAATCCAGTGAAGTATAGTCATTCTTAGCCGTGTCCTCAAGGTGAATAAAGAAGAATATGTAGGCCCACATGTTGTGCTCGCTGCGCACGTGATGCTCAAAGCCCTGCCCGTGGTGCTCAAAATCGTAGTTATTTCGCGAGCAGATGAAGCAACAATTGCGCATATCAGTTTCGGCCAGCCATTTCTTGTCTCGCAACTGGCTGAATGTGTCCACTATGATGCCGAATATGATGTTCAAGCCGATGGTGGTGATCATGATGAAGAAGGTGACGTGAAACAGGGCCATCCATATATACTGCTCAAAGGTGCGCTCGGAGGCGATCGGTGTCAGATTCTGCGGGTTTTGTGACAGACATGCGGCAAGGTTGAAGTTAGCACTGAACCATCCGGAACGTTTAAGAACTATTGTAAGTAAAAAAAAACCTGGAAAAAAACTAACTTCAATTTAATGAACTATTCGGAACTGGTGTATATGAAAAATGATAAATAAAAACAGGACTAAGAACTTCGATTTTAAAGAGTTCTAAGAAATCCCACAAGCACAAAGAGCTGCTCACCTCGAACAGATCCCCGATCAGGCCGAACCGCAGCACAGTGATGAAGCACTGGTACAGATTGCCGCAGAACATCAGACTCTCGTCCGGCCGGAAGCCGGAGCGGAATTTAGCAAATGCGACAACGGCGTACAAGTACATAATCACGATTCCCAGAATTGACACCCAGATCAGCGACAGGCCTGAAAGCGTTCAGAGTACTACTAGAAGTAGCGTATCATTACAAACACGGGGGGAACCTTGTTTCTAAGAGTTTTTTGAAGGCTTTCATATAGGAATTGTAGATTGTTTAGGACCGTATGTAGCTGAGTTGAATAATGCCCGAAATACAAGCGGTCGTAGAAGTACACTGTACCGGCATATGTACTTTTCCTAGTATATATTCCACACTCATTTCACGGCCCATGAAAAGATAAGGAAGGGTGGATAAGTACGAGTAATAAAGACGGAAAAGCAGTCGCGTGATGAAATTTGAACACGGTGTAAATGTAAAAATTGGAGAGCAATTGTGGAATAATGTCTAAAACTAACTGCTATTGTTATATTGGTGAACCAAATATATAAAATGAACTTGTTGAATACTCGCGGAGCTTCTTACCGTTAGTCGTTACAGCCTGAATAACGCCCTGCAGCATCTGGTTATTATTGACTATGTTCAACAGGTGGAAGGCGAAAAAGTACGGACTGTAGAAAGTGCCAGCGAAGGCGCACCCGAGAAACACCAGATAGTAGAGCGTCTGGATGGAAAACAGCCGTACAGACAGTTTGTCCTGGCCTTGCTGCTCCTGTATGGCGGATGCATTTGTTTTGTTCGTTATTAGTTTCATAGCTTCAAAACGTTCTGGGCTAACACGGTTAATTACTTTCTAAATCTTTATCAGTTGTTGGGGAACTAATTTCCTAAAATATTAAAAATGAAATCTACTCATTACGGCAAGATTTTTACATCGAAAGTCAACTTCTGGGCACTTTACCTACACCGGCTGCGAGGATTCAGCAAGTGTCAGACAATGTGTTTCCAAGTTTTTCAAGCAATCAAGGTAAAGTTTTAAGTTTTTTCTTCACCTGCAGATCGTCCAGTTCGTCCAGCTCTTTGCGACGCCAACTGCGTAGTCGCCGGACAAGAGCAGCCGTCTCCGGCGGCCGAGGATGATTGGCGACAAAGAAGGCCAGCAGCAGGATGAAGGCCAGAATATCCAGCGTGTAGGCAAACGCCTGCATCCACTCGGACAATCTGGGATAGGCCGCCTTCCACCGACCGGAGGCGCTGAATTTGTAAAGCAACATTGAATCGTATAATTTGAATTGGTGCGACTAATTCAAACATTACACTAAATTAAACATTATTAGCGAGGAACTTTATAACTTTATAAGATCAAATTTGCATATTGTCTAAAGGCCTTGTTAGTCGCTTGCGCTAGTTCTGAACTTGGACAATTTAAAATTATGAAATTTGAGCCTGTACGAGTAATTAAGTTTCGGCTTTATGAAGTTTCAAGCCTATCAAAGCAACTATTCTAAATGTAGTAGGGGTTTAAAACAAAATAGGCGTATTTAAGCCTCACAATTGTGAGGCCTCACAATAACAATTGTGAGGCTTTTTGTGACTTTTGTTGATACGTACAAAAAAACTAAAGCGAATACACATTCGAGATTGTGTATGTGTATTCCATAGAAGGTTTACGGATCTTGTTTTTAGGCAGGAATTCCAGAAGCAATCACCTGTAAGCAGTGGGAGTGGCATTAAAAGAGTCATTCGCCATTTCATTAGCGATTCCTGCGATGTCACTCCCGACAGCCGCCTCGGGAGCTTCCAGACCGATCAGCATGATGACGTTCAGCACGACAGCCACAAGAGTAGCCAGATGGTTCCAAATCATCCAGAATCTGGTCAGCGTAATGGTTACCGGATTCGACAGAACCTTCTTCTGATAGTGAATGTCGTTCAGGATGGCCTTTGTCCAATCCATGAAGTCGCGAATTTTTGTACTTGACGAATTTCGATCGACGTTCCATTTAAGTTTCTCTTTGACCTCGTCGCGTAGCACGTTCTGCGGGTTTTTCGGAGTTTTACAATAAATTTATATTTAAAATTTGTGGGTGTATATGCTCAATAAAGGAACTAAGACATGAGGACGATGACTAACCAAAAGAAGTGTGGGTGAAGACAGCGACTGACCATATGAAAGTGAATAAACATGAGGAAGGGAGACGGTTAGAAGACTTAACAATATCGATACCAACCTTATTCTTTACTCTGAAGTGCATCCGTTGAAGATTGTCGCCTTTGACAATCTCGATGGTCATAGAGTTCTTCTTGAACAATTTGAACGCTTTTTGTTGCACATCCGTGATGCGAAGCTCTGGTAAAAATGAGAGTAGAATAATTTGTACTTGTATATAGATTTCAGTAAATCTAAGCAGACTACAATGCTAGAAAGTAAACATTTCTGCTGCAACGAAGTACAAAAAAGCCGTCTAAAAAGCCATCACAAACGAACGTCACGTTGAAACTACGAGTATCAATTTTCCAAGGTCCGACAAAGAGATAAAACTATGACACACAAATCAACATTTTTGCAGCGTTATTCCATAAAACTTTTTAGGAGCTGTAGGGTGGCTGCTAATTAAGACATACACTGACTATTTACAACTAGACACAACTTACTGGTATCTACATCAACTACTAAATAGGCAGTTACAAAGAAACAGCTAAATGAATAACAAATTGTACTTTTCAGGACGCGACATGATTTTAATTTAAATAACTTCCTATTTGTCTTGCTGTTGTAGCTATAACTAATTTTAAAAATCAATAATTCCATGCAGCCAAAACCTGATTCCGTTGAATCGACCATTTTGCAGCGTAGAATCTGGTAAGTCTATTGATAAGCTCACGCATGCGGTAATTAATGCAAGTATTTTTAAAGCGATTTTTTATCAGCCGGAATTAAAAAGCAATCGCAATCCGATGGTGCAAACTTTTTTTCCTTGCTAGCTACTGAAATTGTGATGCTTCCCACTTTAATACTTGCATCTGCATATAATTCTACTCGTTTGTGGTTGGCTGACTTCACCCAATGAATTGCTTAACCTTCTACTCCTCCTTCGCTAAGAGATCTGATTGGTTGAATTATTCTCTTCTAGTTGGCTACAATGAACGAACAACCAGGGAAGTCTCTACCCCAGATGTCACTCGCGTAAAAGAGCGTTCATCTACTCTTTATCAGTATCAAAACTAGCGTTTTTTGCAAACAAAGAAGAGATATTTAAACATAGGGGTAGGAACCTTTCAAAAAGTGGGGGCCAGGTTTAGTGACGGATTTAGGGGGGGGGGGCGCACAGGGCGCAAGCCCCCGTCGAGTTAAGGTTTTTTAAAATGGAAAATGCACATTATCACGCACCGATTATTTTCAGAATCCATATTGTCAGCCCTTATTTTATAAAGCGCCGCAGGCACTCATTTTAGCGCCGCAGGCACTCATTTTGGCACCGCAGGCACTCATTTTATCACCGCAGGCACTCATTTTGGCACCGCAGGCACTCATTTTGGCACCGCAGGCACTCATTTTGGCACCGCAGGCACTCATTTTAGCACCGCAGGCACTCATTTTGGCACCGCAGGCACTCATTTTGGCACCGCAGGCACTCATTTTAGCACCACAAGCGCTCATTTTGGCGCTGCAGGCACTCATTTTAGCGCTGCAAGCGCTCATTTTGGCGCCGCAGGCACTCATTTTAGCGCCGCAGGCACTCATTTTGGCGCTGCAGGCACTCATTTTGGCTCTGCAGGCACTCATTTTGGCACCGCAGGCACTCATTTTGGCACCGCAGGCACTGATTTTGGCACCGCAGGCACTGATTTTGGCGCTGCAAGCACTCATTTTGGCGCTGCAGGCACTCATTTTGGCGCCGTTCCGTTCCTACGCCTATGTATTTAAATTTCACAAGATATTTCAAGTTTTTGAAGCTGCAACAATCTACCTACAAGCTTACTACAAACAGACCCATTTAAATTAGCATCTTCATCCAACATCCTGTTTCATCGACTTCAGACTGCCACAAGCTCGGGAATATTTTAAAAACGCGATGAATACGAGCGTAAAAGACTGAAGAGGTTGCCCTAAAACTTAAATAACCCTAATCCAGTGCGTGTGCAGGGCGAAAAAGAAAGAATAGGGGTGTCACCAGCCAGACTAATAAACAGTTTGACTTTCACATTTTCCTCACACCATTGCTCTCTCATTGGCTGATTTAGTTAGACCTGCCCCTAGGCTAAGTTTCGTCGGTATGACTTCACGGATGAACCTCTCTCCTTACTGCTCTCTCATTGGCTGAGCTAGATTATTGGGCCTGTCCTTAGGCTTATTTTCGAACGTCTGACTTTTTAATTCTCTCATTACTGCTCTCTCATTGGCTAAGCCAGATTGGGCCTGCCCCTAGGCTGAATTTCGTCCGTATTGCGTTCACCTTTGTACATCGAGGTAAATGCCAAGTTTCCAACTTGAATTTCAGTGATACTGCGCGGACAAACTACTGAAGAAAAGAGTAGACACTCTGCTTTTTTCACAACTTTAATTGGAAGTTGCATATCTAATTGCTCTGATATCTGTGGTCTGTACCAATTTTTTATTTAAGTAAAGCTGATAGTCTAGTTCCAGTGCATTTCCTCACACAATCTGGCGTAAATTTTGTCTATTTTGATCGATTTTAACAATATCTATTTCAATTTAAAGCTAAATAAATTCCCCACAACTTACTTAAGAGCCATAGCACGCGCGCGGATACGTACGCAGTCATACGCGCAGGCGCACAATCACACAGGAGTGTACAGCGGCCCTAACTTTATTTATCGTTAGGCATGTACACTTTACAGTGCTTTTTGTGTTGGCCCATTGCGTTAATTGCACGAGCAGAGCCAAGCCAAGATTCCAATTAGCCCCAAATTAATGCGACTGCACTGGGAATCGAGCCTCGACGGCTAGGTGCTAGTCTACGGCCCCCTGCACAAAATCTACATATGATTATGCTATTATAAATAATATTTATAAATACTGCTATGAATAAATTCATAACATATAAAAGTATATATGTGACCCCCAAAATTAATAAATAAATATTTATAGCTAATCAATACTGTTATAAGATAAAATTAGACATCATTTTCTACAAGCAGTAGTAATACATGAATACTATTGAGTTAATGTAATTGTAGTAATGCTTATAATATTCTTTCGTTACACAATTTGACCAGCCACATCTCAAGGTTCAAATAAAATTTCAACGTAGAAGATGGTGCCAAAAATCGGCATGCAAGCTCAGAACTTTAATTGGGGATTACATCATAGCTAATATTAATGAGTGCAATGAAGTTATTAAGTAATTAGGTAATTTACGAAATTGTTATTCCGGTCCAACAATAGCAGCTACAGGAACTAAGACATTGCCATTCGATACATTGTGTGTCCCTTCACCAAGAAATAACAAACCAGACTTGCTACCCTACCAAATAGTTTACCATTTTTGCAGCCAATTGCACCGGCTTTTTCTATATAAGAATTCAAAAAATCAAACGATTTCATTTTTTTCGCGAGTTTTTACTGTCGAGAAACACCAAGGAACAAAAATTGGCCAGATGGGTTGTCGCGTGGTGCATACCTATCAGGGCCAACTCCCAAAGAATAGAGTGTACGTGAATGACGACTAGAAAGGCAGGGTCGCTGTACACCCTGTGTGAGCGTGTTCATGAGTGCTGTGCCTGTGTACAGTATTGGCGCGCTTGTATAACGTGCTCAGGAGTCAGCGGAATGGGCAGAATTACTCCAGCGCTGGTTGCTAGGGTAGCGTCGCCAAGGGCAGTTATAGTATAATCGATCATTGACACTGTGCAGTTGCTAAACATATCAAGCATAGCTTATTCTTTCCTTATCTACTGATAAAGTTTTACGAGCTATTGGCAGCCAGAGACCTTTAAAACCTTCAAACCTTACGTTTGGATGGTGGAAGTTCTGGACCAGAGCATCTTAGGACCTGTCGGACCTCAGGTATCTTAAAGTTCCTCAGGTGCGTCAACAATCATCTAGAGTCCTAGACATAAGCATCGCATCTGGTAATCTAGCTGGTACTAGTCAAAATAAAATTCGTTTGTTTTCTACTAGTTCACAGGCAGGTGAAGTGTGACAATTTCATCCGGTAGAACATACCTCTTCCATAGGGGTCTGAGTCTGCAACAGAGTAAATTAGGGGGGCAAAAGAGAAAAAGTGCGAGAAAAATTGCTCAGCAACTGCTACAGTTGTGCTGTCACAATGTCGGGTTAATAATGCAGAAGTCTATCTAAGCACGGTCCAGAAAAATGTCTATCTTCTTTTTCCGGAACTCACCTTTCTTTCCCATCAGCGGATCGATGTCGTATAGGCGAGCCAGAATCACGTAGAATGAGAAGCCAACGTCAAAAACTGTCTCCATGAGCTCTTTCCTGTCCTCTTTGGCCTTTTCGAATCAGGGGAGGTCGGTAGGGGGTCGAAATTAGAGCAAGGTTTCATGTCAATATCACTGACATCTCATCGCGAAACAGTAAAGTTAAACTCGAGAGGCACCGGAATGTCTCAATTTCAGTAACTCAAGAGGCACCGGAATGTCTCAATTTCAGTAACTCAAGAGGCACCGGAATGTCTCAATATCAGTAACTCGAGAGGCACCGGAATGTCTCAATATCAGTAACTCGAGAGGCACCGGAATGTCTCAATATCAGTAACTCGAGAGGCACCGGAATGTCTCAATATCAGTAACTCGAGAGGCACCGGAATGTCTCAATATCAGTAACTCAAGAGGCACCGGAATGTCTCAATATCAGTAACTCGAGAGGCACCGGAATGTCTCAATATCAGTAACTCGAGAGGCACCGGAATGTCTCAATATCAGTAACTCGAGAGGCACCGGAATGTCTCAATATCAGTAACTCGAGAGGCACCGGAATGTCTCAATATCAGTAACTCGAGAGGCACCGGAATGTCTCAATATCAGTAACTCGAGAGGCACCGGAATGTCTCAATATCAGTAACTCAAGAGGCACCGGAATGTCTCAATATCAGTAACTCGAGAGGCACCGGAATGTCTCAATATCAGTAACTCGAGAGGCACCGGAATGTCTCAATATCAGTAACTCGAGAGGCACCGGAATGTCTCAATATCAGTAACTCGAGAGGCACCGGAATGTCTCAATATCAGTAACTCGAGAGGCACCGGAATGTCTCAATTTCAGTAACTCGAGAGGCACCGGAATGTCTCAATATCAGTAACTCAAGAGGCACCGGAATGTCTCAATATCAGTAACTCGAGAGGCACCGGAATGTCTCAATATCAGTAACTCGAGAGGCACCGGAATGTCTCAATATCAGTAACTCGAGAGGCACCGGAATGTCTCAATATCAGTAACTCGAGAGGCACCGGAATGTCTCAATATCAGTAACTCGAGAGGCACCGGAATGTCTCAATGTCAGCTTGCTCAAGAAATAAGAGAGACGATCCACCAAACAATTGAAGTCATTGAGAACGTGACGAGTGAGAAACGCAACTAAAAAGTGACTCATCGTGTGAGTATCAAAGGATGTGCCGAACTCTTGGACGATGCCGCCGAAGGCATCTACCTACTGCCCCTAAAGTAAGCCCCTATTGCGATTGTTATTGTAATGCAGCCGAACTCAGGCCAACTCACCAGTATCCGACGAAGAAGTCCTCCGCCCTCCTTGCCGTCGTTAAGCTGCATCTCGTAGCACTCAGCCATCACCCGGTATAGTGCGCCCTTATCTAGAGTGTCCTTGACCTCTCTAGCGATTATAATGGCTTCTGGCGAGTTTTCCTCAATCAGCGAGATCACCAGATTGGCGATTGACTGGCGCAGCTGAGCGATTTGAGCCACACTGCAACCTTCGAAGTCTGAGCTACGCAAGATGAAGTTGATGTAGTCAATTATCTTGTTGTCATACACGGTCGCTCGGTTCTCCTGGTTGCCCTGAAGAGTTTCAAAGTGAACTGTAAATGCATATAAACTGCATTAAGATTCATACAAACCAATGTTTTCTACACAGATTTAATGAGAAATGTACTATTGCCGAGTGTTACAGCGATTTTTGTAGCGTTTAAATAAGGTTCTTGACTTATAAACTAGTTTGGTTACTTCTGAGTGAGGTTGGTTACTTCTGAGTGAGGTTGGTTACTTCTGAGTGAGGTTGGTTACTTCTGAGTGAGGTTGGTTACTTCTGAGCGAGGTTGGTTACTTCTGAGTGAGGTTGGTTACTTCTGAGTGAGGTTGGTTACTTCTGAGCGAGGTTGGTTACTTCTGAGTGAGGTTGGTTACTTCTGAGTGAGGTTGGTTACTTCTGAGCGAGGTTGGTTACTTCTGAGCGAGGTTGGTTACTTCTGAGCGAGGTTGGTAAATTCTGAGTGAGTTTGATGACTTCTGAGTGAGTTTGATGACTTTTGAGTGAGGTTGGTTACTTCTGAGTGAGGTTGGTTACTTCTGAGTGAGGTTGGTTACTTCTGAGTGAGGTTGGTTACTTCTGAGCGAGGTTGGTTATTTCTGAGTGAGTTTGATGGCTTCTGAGTGAGTTTGGAGACTTCTGAGTGACGTTGGTGGCTTCTGAGTAAGCTTGATGACTATTAAGTAAAGCGTGATGACTTCTGAAAAAGTTGGTTTCTTCGGAGTGAGATCGGTATGAAGGGTGGTATGTAGAATTCCTTGCTCATTGCATCCATCCATCCATCTTACATACCGCACAGAATTCGTTAACAGTGGAGAACAGTTGAATAAGCAGATCGATTGTGTCGGAGTTGATATTGGCGTAGGCCACATTGATGAACTGCGACACTTCCGCGACGATGTTGAATGACTTCACATTGTCCGGCTGCTCGCGCAGGTAGTTCTGCAGTCCCAGGTGTTGACCGTCGCAGATTCTGGCGAGCACCTTCAGAACCAGCGCGATGTAGCCGTCGTCTTTCATAGAGATCTTCGAGTCCTCCTGCTCGGAGGCGCCGATGCCAGGGGTGGAAAACGCGTCCTGGAATGCAAAGAGTTCAAGTTGATGGCTAGCTACTTCGAACTATTCCAGTAAAATGAGTTACGAGTAATTGCTAATTGAGTAATGACTTCAGCTTACAATTAGGTCTCTGCGCTTGACTGTTGCGCCACAAGACCCTTAGTTCGGTTCTGTGAGCACACATTTGGGGCTTGTTGTGCACGAAAAATTGGCTTAGGAAGGTTGCTGAGCGATTCACAACTATGAGGGCCAACCGCAAGACATAGAGAGTGTACATGCCTAACGATTAGAAAGTCAGGTACGAGTGAGTGCAACGTCGCTAAAGACGTTGCGCCAGGGTGCCTACAGCCCTGCTGCGAATATTTTCTTATTTAAGCTGGGAAAATATCCCGGAAACTCACTCCTACGCTGGGACCGCCGTCACGGCCGCCGCCGCGATCCAGCAGACGCTGCCGCGCTGACGTCGTGTCTCCCCTGTCAGCACCAAGAGTGCCATTGGCGAAGGCCACCGACTTCTTCTTGCTGCTGCCGCCGCTTCCGCTGCCAGCGCCGCCGCTGTAGCCTCCGCCGCCGCCGTTGCCGCTAGCGCCGTCGCAGCCGTTGCCATTGATGCCGTTGATTGGGTCGCCGCCACGGCGTTTCGTCATCGAAGCCGACTGCATCTGCGTCAGGCTGACTCGACGCTTGAAGCGCGCGGAAAAAGAAAGTGAAAGTGAATGATGGGGTGGCATCTGGCTTTGATAATGTCCGGAATAATAGCTGCACACGTGGTAACATCGCAATACATTTTACTTGGTCTATTGTAAACTTGTCGTAACTGCAAATAGGGATATGTATTCGATTCTATTCTATTCTATTCTATTCTATTCTATTCTATTCTATTCTATTCTATTCTATTCTATTCTATTCTATTCTATTCTATTCTATTCTATTCTATTCTATTCTATTCTATTCTATTCTATTCTATTCTATTCTATTCTATTCTATTCTATTCTATTCTATTCTATTCTATTCTATTCTATTCTATTCTATTCTATTCTATTCTATTCTATTCTATTCTATTCTATTCTATTCTATTCTATTCTATTCTATTCTATTCTATTCTATTCTATTCTATTCTATTCTATTCTATTCTATTCTATTCTATTCTATTCTATTCTATTCTATTCTATTCTATTCTATTCTATTCTATTCTATTCTATTCTATTCTATTCTATTCTATTCTATTCTATTCTATTCTATTCTATTCTATTCTATTCTATTCTATTCTATTCTATTCTATTCTATTCTATTCTATTCTATTCTATTCTATTCTATTCTATTCTATTCTATTCTATTCTATTCTATTCTATTCTATTCTATTCTATTCTATTCTATTCTATTCTATTCTATTCTATTCTATTCTATTCTATTCTATTCTATTCTATTCTATTCTATTCTATTCTATTCTATTCTATTCTATTCTATTCTATTCAACTCTATTCTACTCTATAAAATTTTCTATTCTATTGTAACACACACAAGTTAGTCAGCATGTACATCAGTGTAATTAGTCTAGGTCCAAAGCTTTGCAAGGTAGGGTGGAAGCGAATAATTGGCTGATGAGTTGCTGAGCCTACCAGTAATCAATATTACAAAAGAATCGAAGACCTACGCTTTGTCCAACACATCTCGAGGATTGGAGTCGCTAAATAAGCAGACATAGTCAACCCAGCAATGCAATGAAAATAAACAAAGAAGTATCCTTTCAAGATGCAGCATGCCTTATTAATGATATTAGCCTAAATTTAAATCATTCAAACTCAGTGTTAAATCGAGGAGACTACTGACTGACTTTACTCTTAATGCAGAAGAAAACACAATTTTTTTCATAAATCATAAATCTAAATAAATCACAGCCATATATTATAGTTCTGCTAGACAGAAACTCAACATAGCTACGTCTCCAAGAATGCTTTTTATGAATGTTAGTTCGAGATAGTTAAGGTTTTATAGAACTGGTTAAAAGAAAGACACGATCGGATAATTAATTGGAAAAATCTATGAACAAAATTGACAATATAGTTTATAGAATAAACTTTTTTAAATTTACCAATGCATCCTGAAATCGAGTTATTGTTATTGTAGGATTTTTTAGCGCCAACAAATAATTAAACCTTTTGCGATCTTACTCTGCTACTTTCAGTAGGCTAGAAATGAGCAAGAAATAAAAATAGAAAACAAAACTCTACTTACAGTGAGATCGTTGTTGGCTTGTTCGATTTTCATTTCAACGTGGTACTGCTGAATTTGCTGGAATGCCAATTTTTTGTGTGGCACGAAAAGAAAGCTATAGATATGCAAAGGTGTGTAAGTTTTTAAACTCAAGTTTATGGTCAGGAAATCTTGAAGCCACACTTCACCTGAAGGGCCTTGACTCCTAATGTCATTGTAGTTCGCAAATTGTCAGCTTGACTCTTGGCGTCCTGCAGTCTGGCCCGCTGCTGTGATATCAGCAGGCGCTTCTCTTTGATGTTGGCCGTTGACATTTGCATTCGGTTGCGTACGGCGTAGAAGAAAACTTCCTCTTTTGTGTGCAGGAAGTATTTAAGCATGCTTTCCTGCGGTTGGAAAAAAGAAGTTTTGAAGGGTTAAAATTGTTGTGGACGTGTCGGCTGCACGCACTGATAAGAGCCAGTCAGGGAGTTTGGAAGCGGAGTGAGGTGGGTGCACGCATTGATAAGAGCCAGTCAGGGGACAGAGGGAAAGCGGAGTGAGGTGGGTGGACGCATTGATAAGAGCCAGTCAGGGGACAGAGTGAAAGCGGAGTGAGGTGGGTGGGCGCATTGATAAGAGCCAGTCAGGGGACAGAGTGAAAGCGGAGTGAGGTGGGTGGACGCATTGATAAGAGCCAGTCAGGGGACAGAGTAAAAGCGGAGTAAGGTGGGCGCATGAACGAAATAGACATTGGTCGTTTAACTAATTCATACCTGAACTTTCTCGTTAGCATTGAACAGCATAATGCCGAGCAGTGAGAGAACCTCTTTCGCAATCTGGCTGTTAGACGAGGCCAAATGTGGCAAGGCGTGTTTCATCAAGTCGAACGAGTTCAGAGTGGACTGGATGTCCGCAATCGTTTTTAGACCTCTGCCAATGGGGTAGTTAATATGATTGAGTGGTTTCCTTTGGAAAAGCAGCTCCTGTTCCCATATCCTTAGCACTGACCCTTCTACATGTATTATGTGCAATAATATTGAATTAGAATCGATCTCTACTCACCTCTTAACCCGAAACTCGGACATTCGCACTTCCCATTCGTCGGGCAGTTTTCTCTCTTCATTGTGGATGAAAGCGCGCAGAATTTGCAGCACCCGGACGGTCAGGCGCTCCTGATCCCGGCGGCTGTTGGCCTCCTGACTGCTGGGCTTGGACACGTGTTGAGAGCTTGAGACCGACGTGATCCTGGTGTGGCGCAGTAGTTGGTTTAGTTATCAGCTTTATTTGAGGGGCGCCAGAACCGGTGGCTTTAGCACCATTGGCTTTAGCACCAGTGGCTTTAGCACTATATGTGTTTTTGGTTCTCTGGTGTCCTTTCTTGAATCTTATTTAACGTTAAAATGAGTTTATCTGTTTAAAGGGAAAATGGTCATATTAACGCTTACATAAACAGGTCCCCAATCCCATTGGTTTGAATGTTGTTAATATTATTTAATCTTTCTAGTAGAAAGTAAAATTAATCAATAACAAGTGTTTTACTACAAGTATTTCGTTTATATTACTCATGTTCGATGATAAGTAGTGAAGAGAGCATTTTTTCTTATTATTAAGCAAGTTTGCCTAAATGCATCAGTGCAATCCCTTGACAACGCTCGGCGCTGCCAGGAGAATCGAGCAGAAAATCAACAACCCGACGGCTGCCATCCGAAGGACAACGCTGACAGTCAGGCCGAACCAGCGCGGTTTTACGATGCCGTCAAGATCGTAGCCAGCCTCCGTGATCAGCAGTGTCAGGTACAGCAGCTGGCCTGCGATGTCGTCATCATCGATCGATCGAGATTTGCTGCGGCTGCGACGTTTCAGCAGCGCCCGGCAGAGTTTGTGATTGACGCGAGCCTCATCTAGCTGCAGCTGCTCCAGGTACTCCGACATTGATTGAATTTTTACCTTAGTTGTTTCGCTGATTTTACTAGAATAGCTAGCTACTCCCTATGATATTTGTATCCTTTACTTCCTTAACTTGGATTCCAACAAAAAAGTTTATTCTAGGAACGGTTTCTGCCATAGACAAAATTAAGGAAAAATTTAATTCTCAAAAAACACTCATCTATCAAAAAAATAAACTGCGGGTTATAACCATACTCATGAAGATACCATAACCATAACCATAATAATTATAGCTGTAACCGTAACGACCTAACCACAAGCAGAACCATAACCATAAATTTAACCATAAAAATTGATAACCATAACCATTATTAAAATTATAACCATAATAATAACCATATCCATAACCATAACCATAACCATAACCACAACCATAGCCATAACCATAGCCATAACCATAACCATAACCATAACCATAACCATAACCACAACCATAGCCATAACCATAGCCATAACCATAGCCATAACCATAACCATAACCATAGCCATAGCCATAACCATAACCATATCCATAACCATAGCCATAACAATAGCCATAACCATATCCATATCCATAACCATATCCATAACCATAACCATAACCATATCCATAGCCATAACCATAACCATAACCATAGCCATAGCCATGACCACACAAAACTCAAATTCTTACCTGAGGCCGCTCACAAGCAGCCTGGCCAGTTTATAACGAAGTTCCGGTTTTCGATTATTCAAATTAACAAAACACCGGACGTGATTTTGAAACTCCTCGTCCAATGGCAGGGCTTCGTCGCCGCCTACTGAGGTGTATTCTGCGATGCGGGTTGTGCGTGGATTCGGATATAATTAGTCGCTTAATTAGTGGCCTAATCATTAGTCCGAGTACGTATTGATAAATCACTGGATGGCCAACTGAAGCAGAAGTACGAGCTAATTGCACTCGAAAATCAAGTAAATTTTGCTGGAGGTTGGTTTCATTTTTCATTTTTTAGCACTCACTTCCGAAATAACGTATCTCCGACACTTCATATCTCTGACACTTCATATCTCCCACACTTCATATTTCCGACACTTCATATCTCCGACACTTCATATCTCTGACACTTCATATCTCTGACACTTCATATCTCCGACACTTCATATCTCCCACACTTCATATCTCCCACACTTTATATCTCCGACACTTCATTTCTCCCACACTTCATATTTCCGACACTTCATATCTCCGACACTTCATATCTCTGACACTTCATATCTCCGAATTTTGAAACCTCCGACACTTCATATCTCCGACACTTCATATCTCCGACACTTCATATCTCCGACACTTCATATCTCCGACACTTCATATCTCCGACACTTCACATCTCCGACACTTCATATCTCCGACACTTCATATCTCCGACACTTCATATCTCCGACTCTTCATATCTCCGACACTTCATAGCTCTGACACTTTATATCTCCGACACTTCATATCTCCGACACTTCATATCTCCGACACTTCATATCTCCGACTCTTCATATCTCCGACACTTCATATCTCCGACACTTCATATCTCCGACTCTTCATATCTCCGACACTTCATAGCTCTGACACTTCATATCTCCGACACTTCATATCTCCGACACTTCATATCTCCGACACTTCATATCTCCGACACTTCATATCTCCGACACTTCATATCTCCGACACTTCATATCTCCGACACTTCATATCTCCGACACTTCATATCTCCGACACTTCATATCTCCGACACTTCATATCTCCGACACTTCATATCTCCGACTCTTCATATCTCCGACACTTCATATCTCCGACACTTCATATCTCCGACACTTCATATCTCCGACTCTTCATATCTCCGACACTTCATATCTCCGACACTTCATATCTCCGACACTTCATATCTCCGACACTTCATATCTCCGACTCTTCATATCTCCGACACTTCATATCTCCGACACTTCATATCTCCGACACTTCATATCTCCGACACTTCATATCTCCGACACTTCATATCTCCGACACTTCATATCTCCGACACTTCACATCTCCGACACTTCAATCTCCAACACTTCACATCTCCGACACTTCATATCTCCGACACTTCATATCTCCGACACTTCATATCTCCGACTCTTCATATCTCCGACACTTCATATCTCCGACACTTCATATCTCCGACACTTCATATCTCCGACTCTTCATATCTCCGACACTTCATATCTCCGACTCTTCATATCTCCGACACTTCATATCTCCGACACTTCAATCTCCAACACTTCATATCTCCGACACTTCGTATCTCCGACACTTCATATCTCCCACACTTCATAATCTCCGACACTTCATATCTCCCACACAATTCGTATCTCCAACAAAAGCACCTGCTTGTTGCGTTTGCAAACCGTACTCCAGCAAGATTTGCGCAAAATTTGCTAGTGTCCTTCCGGTTTCGCCTTCCAAGAAGTCTCTTTGGTACTAAACGTTTGTTGACCTTTCCTATACCTATTATTTGGACATAATATTGTTGGCAGCTTACCTCTGTCTGAGCTGTACTTCAGCTGAGCTTTCACGGTGTTGTGCCCGCCCCACAGGAGGCTGAGGTTCACGGCCATCGTTTTCAGTTTTGAGTTGAGTATGATCTCCTGCTCATAGTACTCCTTGTTGCCCTGACAAAATTAGCACGATTGACGTCAAGTCACTGTGTGTTTTATCCTGGCCCCTAGGATTTTCTAGTGCCCCATGTGCGTCTTCTTCAACCAAAGCAATTGTTCATTTTATAATGCAACCAACAGAACTCACTGATTTCATCTGAGCAACCGTGTCCTGCAGTTTGGTGCCCTTGCCAATGTTCTCAACCACAGATTCCATGATCTGCGAAATTGCGGTTGAGAAATTGCTTTTTAAAATTAATCCTGATTTATGTTGAAACCGATAAAACTGATGCAGAACTGCTCATAACTTCCTTTCTCTTATCTACCTTCCCTAGCTCTTCTTATCTATACCTTCTCTCCTTCACTTATCTACCTTCTCTGCTCCTCTCAGCTACCCTCTCTCCTTCACTTATCTACCTTCTCTACTCCTCTTATCTACCCTCTCTGCTCCTCTTATCTACCCTCTCTCCTTCACTTATCTACCTTCTCTACTCCTCTTATCTACCCTCTCTCCTTCACTTATCTACCTTCTCTACTCCTCTTATCTACATTCTCTCCTTCACTTATCTACCTTCTCTGCTCCTCTTATCTACCCTCTCTCCTTCACTTATCTACCTTCTCTGCTCCTCTTATCTACCTTCTCTACTCCTCTTATCTACCTTCTCTCCTCTTCTTTTCTACCCTCTATCATCCTCTTGTCTACAATCTCTCTCATTCTCTTATCTACATTTGCCCTATCTGCTACAAATCTCTGTTAAAAATGTCTAGCGGAGCACCAAGAGGATCATCCCGCTATTTGCACGCACCGAAGGATCGTGCGAGCTCTTCCTGACCAGAGTACTCAGACAGGCCACCATCTGCGTGAGAATCTTCGGCTCCACAATGATGCCGGCCATCTGGCAGCAGAAGTCCACAGCCGATATTGTCAGCCTGTCGAATATCGCCTTCTCCCTGCTGAAGTCTTTGTCCTCTTCTGTCTGGTAGAATTTGTGCGCGAACACTTGCAGAAACGGGAACACGGAGTCGAACACGTAGTGCAGCGAGGCGTGCCCGCGGAAATCGTCTTCGCGCATCCGGACCACGGCGCTGAAGGGAGCAGGTGGATCTCTGTGTCTGTCACCCCTATCTCTGTGTCTGTCACCTCTATCTCTGTGTCTGTCACCTCTATCTCTGTGTCTGTCACTTCTATCTCTGTGTCTGTCACGTCTGTCACATCTATCTCTGTGTCTGTCACCTCTATCTCTGTGTCTGTCACCTCTATCTCTGTCTGTCACCTCTATCTCTGTGTCTGTCACCTCTATCTCTGTGTCTGTCACCTCTATCTCTGTATCTGTCACCTCTATCTCTGTGTCTGTCACCTCTATCTCTGTGTCTGTCACCTCTGTCTGTGTCTATAAATTAAAGAAAATCTTTTAACTCCTTATCCGTAGCTACTTAAAGTTAAAAATAAAAGTCCATGTACTTCTCCAAGTTAAGCTTCAGCGGCTTGCCCTCGTCCTCGGCAACCAGAGATGAGCACAGAGGGCAGGTGTCGTGCAAACGCATGCTAAAATTAACAAATTCGGGTAATTAAATCATAAAAAAGATTATTCATGATATCGAGAAATGACTGCCAGCACGATGAACTTACATCTTGGGAAACGGTCGCATTGACATGAAGTACACCGAGTCCCTCTCGGCGTCATCCCGGATCCAATATGCCAGTCCTTGCAGTTCGCGCGACAGGTGATCAACATAGTCCCAGATAAGGCTGCGGTTTTTCGGGGTTTGTGGAAGGTGATAAATGATAGTCATATTCTCATAAATGATAATCATATTCTCATAAATGATAATCATATTCTCATAAATGATAATGATATTCTCATAAATGATAATAATATTCTCATAAATGATAATCATATTCTCATAAATGATAATCATATTCTCATAAATGATAATCATGTTCTCATAAATGATAATCATATTCTCAAAATGATAATCATATTCTCATAAATGATAATCATATTCTCATAAATGATAATCATATTCTCATAAACGATTATCATATTCTCATAAATGATAATCATATTCTCATAAACGATTATCATATTCTCATAAATTCTACCTGAATCCTACCACTGGTCAGTTTCCGTTCTAGAGGTAGTCAGAGTAAAGGTAGATGGCCACAGCACTGGCATCGAACCTGGGACCTTGGTTTTAGAACCTACTTTAATATAATTCACGTTTAAATAGGTCGTTAAAAGCACCGCATGGACAAAAGTCAGGCTCAAGACCAAGAAAGTGTGCAACGTTTGCAAGACTGTCCTTGATTTGTTCAAGGTACAAACAAGCTAGGGTAGGTAGATAACTCATAACAGCTTTGGATGCAAGCTAAAGGATTCCAGTACAATGATGCATTGCACATACAAGAAAATCAGTAAATTTATAAAAGACTGTGCTGGGTTCTTATTGTACGTATTTAAGCTGCTTTAATAGGAATTAAACGCGCGTTAGCTACTGCAAGTAGTTAAATTCAATATTAGACTTTTCTTGATTTAAATAGGCACACAGTTAATGAGAAATAATGCATAACAGGTGTTAGCGCAATTAGCAAGAGCAATTATAATTATCTACTAATGTAGATCTCATACCTGGAATATCTGCAAATTGATCGTGTTTATTGGGGGTTGCGATGTACATAGGCGTGCTCAACTGCGATCTAAGTAAGTCATGCTAATTTAGTGAGTCTATCTCAGTCAAAAGTACATCTATAGTGTTCCGTGTTCAATGTGACGATAATTAACTCAAATAAATTATTGCTCTTTACCCACCTGGAGTATCGATCGTAATGAACATTGTTCCTAAGTATTATAATTGCATGTGTATTTATTTACCTGTATTACAGTTTATATTATGCAGTAATTTATCCTCAACGCATGCAATTTTAGCGTCCCTAATGGAGTCATTGTTTTACTAATTAATTCTCTTGGGGTGGTAAAAAGCGCAAATTACTGGGCATTGTTATCATTGTTATAGAGTGACACAGGCAAAGTGACAGAGACAGGGTGACACAGGACAGAGTGACACAGACAAAGTGACAGAGACAGACTGACACAGGACAGAGTGACACAGGCAAAGTGACAGAGACAGAGTGACAGAGACAGAGTGACAGAGACGAGTGACAGAGACGAGTGACAGAGGCAGAGTGACAGAGACGAGTGACAGAGACAGAGTGACAGAGACGAGTGACAGAGACGAGTGACAGAGGCAGAGTGACAGAGACGAGTGACAGAGACAGACTGACACAGGACAGAGTGACAGAGACAGAGTGATAGAGACAGAGTGACAGAGACAGAGTGACCGAGACAAGAGTGACAGAGACAGAGTGACAGAGACAGAGTGACAGAGACAGAGTGACAGAGACAGAGTGACAGAGACAGAGTGACAGAGACAGAGTGACAGAGACGCTGACAGACAGAGTAACAGAGACAGAGTGCCGTGACATTTACAGAGTGACACAGGATAGAGTGACACATAAGAGTGGATTCACTACATAGACGTTAATCGCTCAGTCAGTAAAGCGCATTCAGCATCATTCACAGTCCCTCACCTGTCGTGAATGATGTCTGGCGATCGATTCTCGCTGGACGCCGCTGAAGTTTTCATATAGGCGAAGAACATGTACCTGAGAAAAGGCCGCTTCAGGTGATTCTCAATGTCCGGATCGTTCAGTATGCTGAGAATTTCCTCCGCTCCGAGGATGGTCTGGCAGAGCGACTCGATGTAGCGGTTCTCGCCTTCGGCACAGGTGGCCAGCAGGTCGATGAGGCTGACCAGGTACTGGCAGTGGTTCGCGCCGCGGTTGCCACTGAGCACCTCCATTCTGGCGGCGGGGAGTGACCAGGCGGACGTGCAAAGTGACCAGGTTGAAATATGAGTGCAAGGTTGTGAATGTGGAGTGACCAGGTTGAACTAAGAGTGACCAGATTGAATGAGTGACCAGGTTGTGAATGTTGAGTGACCAGGTTGTGAATTTGGAGTGACCAGATTGAATAAAGAGTGACCAGATTGAAAGTGGAGTGACAAGGTTGAATGAGGAGTGACCAGGTTGAATGAGGAGTGACCAGGTTGAATGGGGAGTGACCAGGTTGAATGTGGAGTGACAAGGCTGAATGAGGAGTGACCAGGTTGAATGAGGAGTGACCAGGTTGAATGAGGAGTGACCAGGTTGAATTTAGAGTGACCAGTTGAATTAAGAGTGACCAGGTTGAATGTGGAGTGACCAGTTTGAATTACGAGTGACCAGGTTGAGTAAGGAGTGACCAGGTTGAATTCGGAGTGACCAGGTTGAGTAAGGAGTGACCAGGTCGAATGAGAAGTGACCAGGTTGAATTATGAATGACCAGGTTGAATAAGGAGTGACAAGGTTGAATGAGGAGTGACCAGGTTGAATGAGGAGTGACCAGGTTGAATGAGGAGTGACCAGGTTGAATTAAGAGTGACCAGGTTGTGAATGTGGAGTGACCAGGTTGAATGAGGAGTGACCAGGTTGAATGAGGAGTGACCAGGTTGAATGAGGAGTGACCAGGTTGAATGAGGAGTGACCAGGTTGAATTAAGAGCGACCAGGTTGTGAATGTGGAGTGACCAGGTTGAATGTGGAGTGACCACAGATTCTGAATTCAGTCGTAGAGTGACCAGGTTGAATCAGGAGTAACCAGGTTGAAAAAGAACTAACTAGGCGAAAGGGGCGTGACCAGATAGGGAAGTGAAGGGACCAGGCGAATGGATAGAGTGACCAGAAATCCGCATTGAGTGACAAGATTTTCATCGCCAACGACTGTCACCTGTCCTTAGCCGTGCACTGCTCAAGTATGTAAGCCACCTTGCTGTAATTCTGCATGATGTACTTCATCACCAGCGTCTGGTTCCGTTTCAGAGCCAGGCCCAAACCGTCAACTTTTACGATGCAGGCCAACAGTTCAAGGAACTCCGGCGCTTTCTCCTGACTGTCAGCCACCAGGCTGACAATTTTCGAGATCTGCTTTGGCAAAATCTTCAAGCAGAGCTCTTGATTGTTAGCGAACACTTCTTTGAGTGCCAAGGCCAAGTCGGATTCCACAAGCCTCACTCGGAGCAGGGTGTCCAAGTTGTTGAACACCTGGTTCTGAACGTCTTCATAGCGCATGGTGAGCGCTTTGAGAAGCTTGACAGCTTTCTTGAGCACCCCGACCGTTTGATGGTACTTCTCTGACAGCTGGACGTCTGTCTCGGTGGACAGGATGTCGAAGACGACGCTGAGTACATCTGAAGGGAGTTCGCGACCGTCTCTATGTTCATTGTGCATAGTGTATCTCATCTAATGGGAAGGCGCCAAATCTCATCTAGTGGGTAGGCGCCAAAATCTCGGTGGAGGCGCCAAATCTCATCTAATAGGGAGGCGCCAAAATCTCATCTAGTGGGGAGGCCCTGAAATCTCATCTAATGGGGAGGCACTGAAATTTCATTTAGTGAGGAGGCGCTAAAATCTCACCACTAGTCACATAATCTCATCACTAGTTACAAAATCTCATCACTAGCTACATAACTTCATCACTAGGAACAAAATCTCATCGCTAGTTACAAAATCTCATCATTAGCTAAAAAATCTCATCGCTAGTTACAAAATCTCATCGCTAGTTACAAAATCTCATCGCTAGCTACAAAATCTCTTCGCTAGCTATACAAAATCTCATCACTAGCTACAAAATCTCATCACTAGTTACATAATCTCATCACTAGCTACAAAATCTCATCGCTAGTTACAAGATCTCATCACTAGTTACAAGATCTCATCGCTAGTAACAAAATCTCATCGCTAGTTACAAAATCTCATCGCTAGTTACAAAATCTCATCGCTAGTAACAAAATCTCATCGCTAGTTACAAAATCTCATCGCTAGTTACAAAAGCTCATCACTAGCTGCAAAATCTCATCGCTAGCTGCAAAATCTCATCACTAGCTACAAAATCGCATCGCTAGCTGCAAAGTCTCATCGCTAGTTACAAAATCTCATCACTAGTTACAAAATCTCATCGCTAGCTGCAAAATCTCATCGCTAGTTACAAAATCTCATCACTAGCTACAAAATCTCATCGCTAGCTGCAAAATCTCATCGCTAGTTACAAAATCTCATCACTAGCTACAAAATCTCATCGCTAGTTACAAAATCTCATCACTAGCTACAAAATCTCATCACTAGCTACAAAATCTCATCGCTAGCTGCAAAGTCTCATCGCTAGCTGCAAAATCTCATCGCTAGTTACAAAATCTCATCACTAGCTACAAAATCTCATCGCTAGTCACAAAATCTCATCGCTAGTTACAAAATCTCATCGCTAGCTACAAAATCTCATCGCTAGCTACAAAATCTCATCACTAGCTACAAAATCTCATCACTAGCTACAAAATCTCATCACTAGCTACAAAATCTCATCACTAGTTAGCTGACTCACTGTGGCTGACCATCAGCCGCTGGTTCATCGGGTGCGGCTCCTCCTCAGCCTTGGGCAGGTGGCACAGCTCGTACAGCTCCCCCAGGATCGTCTCCATCTTGGTGGCCTGATCTGCAGTCCATTTGCTTCTGGCCATCATTTTAAGCAGTGGCACCTGTTTGCCAACCTCGCGGTGAACCCGGCAAGAGTCGGGCGTGACCAGCACGAGAGAGTTGATGGCGAGGGTGAACATGCTGCTCTTGGCCGAGTACAGCTTGTTGAGCAGCTGCAGTGACAGCTGAATCATCGGGTCGTAGTCGTAGTGAGCCAGGTCCTGCGGGTGATGGCAGCTGATTGAGTTGGAGATTAACCTTAATTGACCCGGGACCTGTCTGAGCAGTTTTGAACGGACTTATTGAGTTTGACTTGAACTGACTGGGGATCACATGATTGGATATTGGCTTGACCTGACCAGACATGACTTGACCTAACCTGACCTGACCTGACCTGACTTCACCTGACCCTGACCTGACCTGACTTCACCTGACCCTGACTTGACCTGACCCTGACTTGACCTGACCCTGACTTGACCTGACCCCGAGCTGACCTGACCCTGACTTGACCTGACCCTGACTTGACCTGACCCTGACTTGACCTGACCCTGACTTGACCTGACCCTGACTTGACCTGACCCTGACTTGACCTGACCCTGACTTGACCTGACCCTGACTTGACCTGACCCTGACTTGACCTGACCCTGACTTGACCTGACCCTGACTTGACCTGACCCTGACTTGACCTGACCCTGACTTGACCTGACCCTGACTTGACCTGACCCTGACTTGACCTGACCCTGACTTGACCTGACCCTGACTTGACCTGACCCTGACTTGACCTGACCCTGACTTGACCTGACCCTGACTTGACCTGACCCTGACTTGACCTGACCCTGACTTGACCTGACCCTGACTTGACCTGACCCTGACTTGACCTGACCCTGACTTGACCTGACCCTGACTTGACCTGACCCTGACTTGACCTGACCCTGACTTGACCTGACCCTGACTTGACCTGACCCTGACTTGACCTGACCCTGACTTGACCTGACCCTGACTTGACCTGACCCTGACTTGACCTGACCCTGACTTGACCTGACCCTGACTTGACCTGACCCTGACTTGACCTGACCCTGACTTGACCTGACCCTGACTTGACCTGACCCTGACTTGACCTGACCCTGACTTGACCTGACCCTGACTTGACCTGACCCTGACTTGACCTGACCCTGACTTGACCTGACCCCGAGCTGACCTGAGCTGAGCAATTCTGATTAGACTAATAGTGCACTAAAGAGTATCGCACCATCAAAATGGAAGTCAGCGTATCGTTGTCAAGGTAACCAGACGATTCGTCGAACATTGCTCGGAGTTCTTTTCGCATGGCGTTCTGCAACTTTTTGCTGCTCCTGGAACCAGATAAAACATGAAATGCAAAAAAGCTATAAAGGTGCATAAAACTTTCAGAATCAAACTCATACGTCTTCCTGTCGAACGGATTAAATGTCTCGTAGAGTGCCGGCACGAGCAGGTGAAAGTTTTTCTTCTTTCCCGAGGCTTCGCTCACTTCGCACTCTTTGAACTTTTTGATGAACGACTGAAATTTGAATAGAAGTACGTTTTAATGTTATAATTAGGGGGTCATGGCATGAAAGTCAAACACGTGTTCTGCTGCGCTGCCCCTGTATAAAGACTCTACTTCGATCGATAAAAATTTGTCCCTGGATTTAATTCGTTAATTTAAATTCGCGCCAAAATTCAAAAACGATTATTCCGAGCCAGGAATTTAGGATCGATATGTTTTTGTTAATATAAAAGCCTTTGTGTTATTTTTAAAAGCATGTTTTGAAATTTGTTTTGTTATACTTTTGTTAGAATTGCGCGCTAATTTAAACCGTCAACTAACCGCTAGGCGAGCATTTTCTTGGAAAGTCATCACCAAGTCGAGAACCTCCAGAGCGGCGTGCTTCGCGCTGACGATGGCCTGCGTCTCCGGGCTGCGCTTGAACCGGTCGGCAGACTTGAACCGCTGCACCAGTTTTTTGCGGTCCTTGGAATCTGCAAGAAGTGGGATCAAGGACTTCTAGAATGCATTAGCGAGTAAGAAAGTTTTTAGATTATTGTACCATAAATTCCTAGCCTAAAAAAAACACACACACACACACACTTATTCACTTAATTTTACAGCTTTTTTGCAGCCCATTTGGGCCTACGCGCGTTGACTTTAATCCAAGATACGTTTGCCAATGTAAAGGAGCTTTGTCTATGGTAGCAAGGCTGGCATTTAACTTGGTCCAAACGCTCGTGAGCCGTTTGGCAAAACTCTTGCCTTCTCGCAACCGTCTGCAAGTTGTTGCGCACCGCTGGAATGTCCATTTTCTGCAACGTCAACAAAGGGTTCGTCTCAAATGCATCGAGTAGCAGTTGGACTTGAGGCTCTCAAGCAACTTGCCTTGGCGATTGCCACCCTTTCGCAGCGACCTCTGCCGGCAGTGGTTTCAACGCGCTGATGGATGCTGTAAATCATTTTTTCTTTTACATTCAGCAATCTTGCAATGTCCTTTGGGTGTTCACCTCTGTAGAGTGCTTCAATCAGAAGACAATAACATTCTTTCAACGGCTAGCATATGGTCCATAATTCTGGGGCTGATCTCCGCAGCCATTGCAAATGAAGCCATATGGACCAAATTGATGCTTGTTGGACCAAGTTAATTGCCGCTGTGCCAGCCTTGCTACCATAGACAAAAGTTCCGCTACGTTGGCTTGCATATGAGGCCCCCCCTTCAAATCCCTCACCTCGGCCAGGAATTCTCTCTGGCGGATACGGCAGGTCATTCTCTCCATCCAGCAGGTTCCGCAGAGACGGAAGCAGATTCGACAGGTCCTGAATGTCGCCATAGTAACCAAACTGAACCAGATAGTGCAGCAGCTTGAGCACCTGCTCAATCAGAGTATTATTAGCAATCTGAGAAGCTATCATCAGCTTGTTCTGATCCAGGAATTGCGAGATCCAATCCCTGATCACTGGGAATATCGTCACCAGGTCCTTGGCCGCCTGGACAGAATAAAAATTAAAGAAACCTTCATATTCAATAATTACGTTGACTTGTTTGTAGTGCTGAATTTTGACAAAACCTTTTTCTTGGAATCATTTCTTAGAATCACGAAATATTTTAGGAACGAACAAATTTGGCGTTAAAATGCATTGGCAAGATGGGAGTTTTACAACTGTTGAACAACATAATTTACCTGTGGCAGCGAAACTAGGCTGACACAATTTGACTGTCAGCCCCCTGAGATGGCGCTCCTTTGAAATGGCGCCCCCTAAGATGACGCCTGCCTGAGATGCCCTCCCCCCCAAGATAGCGCCCCATAGGATGCCACTCCTGAAAACATTCAAGTGCTAACATGCAGCCGTGCATTCCTACTCATCACATTTTATTCAGTAGTATAAAACGCGCATTGCTTACGTAGTGCTCGGCGGAGCTGGCATTCTGCCCGAAATCTTTGCTGCCGACGTATTCGTAGATGAAGGATAATTGGGGATTCTCCACCACCGAATAATTGTTGCCAACGTTGACAAAGAGGCCTGCAAAATGCGGCAGTTTTCGATTGCACAAGCATTGGCCGCCACGGACCTGCCTGCCTGCCTGCTGTGCACTTCTATCTATTCATTAATATGCTAAAAAGCTTTTCTCAGTCCTGTTTATTTATACTATACTGAGCCATAATCCTGATGGCTGATGGCATCAATACCCTATAGGTTCCGTCTAGAAAGCACTTTGGATTTCACAATAACATGCAGATGGAATATTTCCATATTTCTATACTTGTAGATATTATTCTGCACTGAAATTATAATTAGGGGATTTTCATGCGAGATTCTCTACCCACAATGTCACCACTGAGATCCCCAATATTCCCACTGGAGATCCCTAATATCCCCCTAAGATCCTCCAATATCCCCACTGTGATTCCCAATTATCCCCACTGAGATCCCTAATATCCCCACTGAGATCCCAATTATCCCCGCTCACTGAGATCGTCTAATATCCCCACTGATATCCCCAATATCCCCTCTGGGATTCCTAATATTCCCACTGTGATTCCCAATTATCCCCACTGAGATCCCTAATGTCCCCACTGAGATCTCGAATTATCCCCTCTGAGATCCCCAATTATCCCCAATGTGATCCCCAATATTCATATTGAGATACTCCATTATCCCCACTGAGAATATCTTTACCATCTCTGTCGTAATATGTAAGCATCGAATATGTAAGCAAGCGTCTGCTAAATTTTTCACAATTTCTTCACAATTTTCACACACAACTTTGCGCAACAAAATATATGATGATTGTTTTTCCCCCAGTAGAGTCCAAAATAAATTCCAAGTATTCGAACTTCGTACGACGCCACTTGAACCTCTCGACCGTCTTCCCTCCACTTGAGGCACTGGGAAGGAGGGGGTTCAACCGTTACTTATCCCTATCTGTATCTTTCCTGTCAGTGCTGCATCTCAGCTGGGTTTCCAATTGTAGCATCTCTCTCTCATATGGGAAACTTATCCCGTTAGCTCAGCAAGACAGGCAGACTGTCCGCACTGGCCTATTGCAAGGAATTCTCAAATCAGAAACTGGAAATATCAAATTATGCTATCTGCATGATGGAGAATGATATCTGCTTCAGTTTAAGTCAGATGTTTCTATGAATGATATTTATGCTGGGGTTTACTAAACATTTCTAGCTATAGAAGATCCTAGAAAGACTACTAAGCACACCAGATTTTGTCTATAGAATTCCTTGGCCTCATCCCGACAGCCCCCAGACTCCTCCAAATCAGTGGAATCAGATCAGAGACTGGGGCGGTCAGTTCCAGTGTAGGGGGCCTGCTGTAACTCAATTACTAAAAAACTGTACACATGGCCTCGTTGCATCAGTTTTGCAAGCATTGTGTCGGATTCTCTAGCGACTGCCAGATGATGAATGAACGGGGGGAGGCTGGGGGTTCCAGAGCAAATGGCAAATTTTGCTTATTATGGCTCTCTTGTGTACTTTTGATGCGGCATTGCTTGTTCTCAGATCTGACTTAGCGTGTTTGACCCAGCCGTGACATACATTTTGGTGCTACACCTGACACTAATTGTGGCGCTACACCTGACACTAATTATGGCGCTACACCTGACACTAATTATGGCGCTACACCTGACACTAATTATGGCGCTACACCTGACACTAATTATGGCGCTACACCTGACACTAATTATGGCGCTACACCTGACACTAGTTATGCCGCTACAACCTGACACTAATTATGGCGCTACACCTGACACTAGTTATGCCGCTACACCTGACACTAATTATGGCGCTACACCTGACACTAGTTATGCCGCTACAACCTGACACTAATTATCGCGCTACACCTGACACTAATTGTGCCGCTACACCTGACACTAATTATCGCGCTACACCTGACACTAATTATGCCGCTACACCTGACACTAATTGTGGCGCTACACCTGACACTAATTATGGCGCTACACCTGACACTAATTATGGCGCTACACCTGACACTAGTTATGCCGCTACACCTGACACTAATTATGGCGCTACACCTGACACTAATTATGGCGCTACACCTGACACTAATTGTGGCGCTACACCTGACACTAATTGTGGCGCTACACCTGACACTAATTGTGGCGCTACACCTGACACTAATTGTGGCGCTACACCTGACACTAATTGTGGCGCTACACCTGACACTAATTGTGGCGCTACACCTGACACTAGTTATGCCGCTACACCTGACACTAATTATGGCGCTACACCTGACACTAATTATGGCGCTACACCTGACACTATTATGGCGCTACACCTGACACTAATTGTGGCGCTACCCGTGAAGCATCAGTGCACAGCTCACCAATCACAATCTCGCAATACTTGGCCCGAAATGAATGCGGCAGGCTCTCAGATGACAGGCCCAGGTAAGCCTCCTCCCAGGTGAGGTAGCTCAAGTCCTTGGTGATTAATCGGATGCACTCCTCGTTGCGACCCTGACTCGGGAATTAATAAAGCAGAAGGGGCTTAGCGATATGAGAGAAAAAATGTTAACTTAAATTTCCTGATTGACTAACAAAAGATTACCGCATGACTTCTTTATGAACTCCTTTTTAACAAACAAAAATTTCCAGAGAAGAAAAATTTTCTTTTAAAATTTTTTAGAGTGAGCTGAAATATTTGAGTAGGTTTATAGAATCATCGCTTTAGGTAAATACTTGAAGGTAATTGCATATAAGATACCGCCATGTACTTTTTGAACTTCTTTCGTTTTGAAGGGTCATCTGAACCCCCAATTATAATCATCTCGAACTGATAAAGGGGTCACCTGACTCCCCCTAACTAGAATCTTGTCAAATAGACAGAGGGGTCACCTGACTCCCCCTAGCTAGAATCTTGTCAAATAGACAGAGGGGTCACCTGCCTCCCCCTAGCTAGAATCTTGTCAAATAGACAGAGGGGTCACCTGACTCCCCCTAGCTAGAATCTTGTCAAATAGACAGAGGGGTCACCTGCCTCCCCCTAGCTAGAATCTTGTCAAATAGACAGAGGGGTCACCTGCCTCCCCCTAGCTAGAATCTTGTCAAATAGACAGAGGGGTCACCTGCCTCCCCTAGCTAGAATCTTTTCAAATAGACAGAGGGGTCACCTGACCCCCTAACTAGAATCTTGTCAAATAGACAGAGGGGTCACCTGCCTCCCCCTAGCTAGAATCTTGTCAAATAGACAGAGGGGTCTCCTGCCTCCCCCTAGCTAGAATCTTTTCAAATAGACAGAGGGGTCACCTGCCTCCCCCTAGCTAGAATCTTGTCAAATAGACAGAGGGGTCACCTGCCTCCCCCTAGCTAGAATCTTTTCAAATAGACAGAGGGGTCACCTGACCCCCTAACTAGAATCTTGTCAAATAGACAGAGGGGTCTCCTGCCTCCCCCTAGCTAGAATCTTGTCAAATAGACAGAGGGGTCACCTGCCCCTTCTAGCTAGAATCTTGTCAAATGGACAGAGGGGTCACCTGCCTCCCCCTAGCTAGAATCTTGTCAAATGGACAGAGGGGTCACCTGCCCCCCCTAGCTAGAATCTTGTCAAATGGACAGAGGGGTCACCTGCCTCCCCTAGCTAGAATCTTGTCAAATGGACAGAGGGGTCACCTGCCCCCCCTAGCTAGAATCTTGTCAAATAGACAGAGGGGTCACCTGCCTCCCCCTAGCTAGAATCTTGTCAAATAGACAGAGGGGTCACCTGCCTCCCCCTAGCTAGAATCTTGTCAAATGGACAGAGGGGTCACCTGCCCCTTCTAGCTAGAATCTTGTCAAATAGACAGAGGGGTCACCTGCCCCCCTAGCTAGAATCTTGTCAAATAGACAGAGGGGTCACCTGCCCCCCCTAGCTAGAATCTTGTCAAATGGACAGAGGGGTCACCTGCCCCCCCTAGCTAGAATCTTGTCAAATGGACAGAGGGGTCACCTGCCCCTTCTAGCTAGAATCTTGTCAAATGGACAGAGGGGTCACCTGCCTCCCCTAGCTAGAATCTTGTCAAATGGACAGAGGGGTTACCTGCCTCCCCTAGCTAGAATCTTGTCAAATAGACAGAGGAGTCACCTGACCCCCTAGCTAGAATCTTGTCAAATAGACAGAGGGGTCACCTGACCCCCTAGCTAGAATCTTGTCAAATAGACAGAGGGGTTACCTGCCTCCCCCTAGCTAGAATCTTGTCAAATAGACAGAGGGGTTACCTGACCCCCCTAACTATTAAATATAATCTTGTCAAATAGACGGTAGTGTCACCTGACTCCCCCTAACTAATATTCTCAAACCTGGGGTCAACTGCACCAGCTACTCACATGGCACAGGGAAATAAACAAATCCAATTGAGTCCTGAGAAACAGACACCGCTCCATGCCTTCCGTGTCGGACTCATCCGGCTGAACAAACTCAACCAGCGGAATCCAGCTCTTCATCTGGTCGCAGCTCACGTAGGTCTCGTTGGGCTTCTTGTCGATGTTCTGACCGCGCTCGGTGACATACACGCCCCTCTGGGATGCGTGGGGGGTGGACGTCCTCCAACAATGTCCTTAAATGTTATCCCTAACATTTTTCGCTACCTTACCCCCCCAAACTTCCCTCCCTGAAAAGCAAAAAATTTCCACTTTATTTCTTCTGAAACTCTTCATTTATCTCCTCTAAAATGTCCGTGGTCAGCCCTATAAAGATGTCTGCTTAATCCTCATTAATAACTGTGCGTTGAATATCCTCTAAAATATTTCACTTTCAGTCCTTTATAATGTCCACTTAAAAGTCCACTTTAATGTCCACTATAGTGTCCACCTTAAAATGTCCACTTTAATGTTAAAAGTTAAACGTTTTCACTTAATTATGGTAAATTAAATGTCCACTTAAAAGTCCATTTTAATGTCCACTTTAAAATGTCAACTTTAAAAGATGCACTGAAGCATGTCTAAAACTACTTAAAACGAATCAATCATAAAAAATCGCCCAAACCGTGTCTTCCAGAAGCCATTTCTGCGCAATGAAGCACTGATTCTCGGTGATGGCCACTCCATTGCACACGCAGAGGACTTGCAAAAGTTCCAAATAATTGTAGTGCTGAAATAAATGTACAAAATATTTCTGAGTTCAGAGTTAGGAATCGGTAGTTTATTCAACTTTTTTTTGATCCACTACCTCGTTCTTTCTCAGCAGTTCAACGAACACCTCCATCTGCTCGTGGCTGATTCTGTCAACAATTTTACGGTTGTCCTTCATCAGTTCCACCAGCATCTTCGTGACTTTGAGGGCCAAGTCCGACTGTAATGTTAATAAAATTTGTTTTTAGTGCACTCTGTAAGTGGATACAAACTGACCACCAGCATCAGGGAGATGGTGACCCACTGACCACCAAGCATCAGGGAGATGGTGACCCACTGACCACCAAGCATCAGGGAGATGGTGACCCACTGACCACCAGCATCAGGGAGATGGTGACCCACTGACCACCAAGCATCGTGGAGATGGTGACCCACTGACCACCAAGCATCAAGGAGATGGTGACCCACTGACCACCAAGCATCAAGGAGATGGTGACCCACTGACCACCAAGCATCAAGGAGATGGTGACCCACTGACCACCAAGCATCGTGGAGATGGTGACCCACTGACCACCAAGCATCAAGGAGATGGTGACCCACTGACCACCAAGCATCGTGGAGATGGTGACCCACTGACCACCAAGCATCAAGGAGATGGTGACCCACTGACCACCAAGAATCGTGAAGATGGTGACCCACTGACCACCAAGCATCGGGGAGATGGTGACCCACTGACCACCAAGCATCGTGGAGATGGTGACCCACTGACCACCAAGCATCAGGGAGATGGTGACCCACTGACCACCAAGCATCAGGGAGATGGTGACCCACTGACCACCAGCATCAGGGAGATGGTGACCCACTGACCACCAGCATCAGGGAGATGGTGACCCACTGACCACCAGCATCAGGGAGATGGTGACCCACTGACCACCAAGCATCAGGGAGATGGTGACCCACTGACCACCAGCATCAGGGAGATGGTGACCCACTGACCACCAAGAATCGTGAAGATGGTGACCCACTGACCACCAGCATCAGGGAGATGGTGACCCACTGACCACCAAGCATCAAGGAGATGGTGACCCACTGACCACCAAGCATCAGGGAGATGGTGACCCACTGACCACCAAGCATCGTGAAGATGGTGACCCACTGACCACCAAGCATCGTGAAGATGGTGACCCACTGACCACCAAGCATCAAGGAGATGGTGACCCACTGACCACCAGCATCAGGGAGATGGTGACCCACTGACCACCAAGCATCAGGGAGATGGTGACCCACTGACCACCAGCATCAGGGAGATGGTGACCCACTGACCACCAAGCATCAAGGAGATGGTGACCCACTGACCACCAAGCATCAGGGAGATGGTGACCCACTGACCACCAGCATCAGGGAGATGGTGACCCACTGACCACCAGCATCAGGGAGATGGTGACCCACTGACCACCAGCATCAGGGAGATGGTGACCCACTGACCACCAAGCATCAAGGAGATGGTGACCCACTGACCACCAAGCATCGGGGAGACATGTGCTTAACTAGTTTTTTTTCAATTAAAAAAATTATTCACTTTGTCGACCATTTGAGTTTGGAAGAACTCGATGTACTTGGCAAAGTACAGGGCATTCTTGCGACTGTTGCCCAGCATGTAGGTGTGCAGGATGCCGTAGGCTTCAAGGAAGACCTTAGTGAGGCTGTGCTCATCTGGGGCGCCTTTCAGAGGAAACTTCAGCAGGGTCACCAGAAGGTCAATGATCTGAAGCAGAGGGATGGGTATACGGCCTTTTAAAGCATTGGTGCTGGAGTTAATTACTTTCTGTATTGGGTAACTCGCTCCTGTCTCTCTCTCTCCTGTCTCACTCTCTCTCCTGTCTCACTCTCTCTCCTGTCTCACTCTCTCTCCAGTCTCACTCTCTCTCCTGTCTCACACTCTTCTGCCTCACTCTCTCTCCTGTCTCACTCTCTCCTGTCTCACTCTCTCTCCAGTCTCACTCTCTCCTGTCTCACTCTCTCTCCTGTCTCACTCTCTCCTGTCTCACACTCTTCTGTCTCACTCTCTCCTGTCTCACTCTCTACTGTCTCACTCTCTCTCCAGTCTCACTCTCTCCTGTCTCACTCTCTCTCCGGTCTCACTCTCTCCTGTCTCACTCTCTCTCCTGTCTCACTCTCTCCAGTCTCACTCTCTCTCGAGTCTCACTCTCTCCTGTCTCACTCTCTCCTGTCACACTCTCTCCAGTCTCACTCTCTGCTGTCTCACTCTCTCTCCTGTCTCACTCTCTTCTGTCTCACTCTCTCTCCTGTCTCACTCTCTCCTGTCTCACTCTCTCTCCTGTCTCTCTCTCTCTTGTCCCACTCTCTCTCCAGTCTCACTCTCTCCTGTCTCACACTCTCTCCAGTCTCACTCTCTCCAGTCTCACTCTCTCCAGTCTCACTCTCTCCTGTCTCACACTCTCTCCAGTCTCACTCTCTCCAGTCTCACTCTCTCCAGTCTCACTCTCTCCAGTCTCACTCTCTCCTGTCTCACTCTCTCTCCTGTCTCACTTTCTGCTGTCTCACTCTCTCTCCTGTCTCACTCTCTCCTGTCTCACTCTCTCTCTCCAGTCTCACTCTCTCTCCTGTCTCACTCTCTCTCCTGTCTCACTCTCTCTCCTGTCTCACTTTCTGCTGTCTCACTCTCTCCTGTCTCACTCTCTCTCCTGTCTCACTCTCTCCAGTCTCACTCTCTCTCCAGTCTCTCTCTCTCCTGTCTCACTCTCTCCTGTCTCACTCTCTCTCCAGTCTCACTCTCTCTCCTGTCTCACTTTCTGCTGTCTCACTCTCTCTCCTGTCTCACTCTCTCCTGTCTCACTCTCTCTCCTGTCTCACTCTCTCCTGTCTCTCTCTCTCCAGTCTCTCTCTCTCCTGTCTCACTCTCTCCTGTCTCACTCTCTCTCCTGTCTCACTCTCTCTCCAGTCTCTCTCTCCTGTCTCACTCTCTTCTGTCTCACTCTCTCTCCTGTCTCACTCTCTCCTGTCTCACTCTCTCTCCAGTCTCTCTCTCTCTCCTGTCTCACTCTCTCCTGTCTCCCTCTCTCTCCTGTCTCACTCTCTCTCCTGTCTCACACTCTTCTGTCTCACTCTCTCCAGTCTCTCTCTCTCCTGTCTCACTCTCTCTCCTGTCTCACTCTCTCCTGTCTCACTCTCTCTCCAGTCTCTCTCTTTCTCTTTTCTCACTCTCTCTCCTGTCTCACTCTCTCCTGTCTCACTCTCTCTCCAGTCTCACTCTCTCTCCTGTCTCACTTTCTGCTGTCTCACTCTCTCTCCTGTCTCACTCTCTCCTGTCTCACTCTCTCTCCTGTCTCACTCTCTCCTGTCTCACTCTCTCTCCTGTCTCACTCTCTCTCCAGTCTCTCTCTCTCCTGTCTCACTCTCTTCTGTCTCACTCTCTCTCTCCTGTCTCACTCTCTCCTGTCTCACTCTCTCTCCAGTCTCTCTCTCTCCTGTCTCACTCTCTCCTGTCTCCCTCTCTCTCCTGTCTCACTCTCTCTCCTGTCTCACACTCTTCTGTCTCACTCTCTCCTGTCTCACTCTCTCTCCTGTCACTCTCTCTCCTGTCTCACTCTCTCCTGTCTCTCTCTCTCTCTTTTCTCACTCTCTCTCCTGTCTCACTCTCTCCTGTCTCTCTCTCTCTCTTGTCTCACTCTCTCTCCTGTCTCACTCTCTCTCCTGTCTCACTCTCTCTCCTGTCTCACTCTCTCCTGTCTCACATTCTTCTGTCTTTGCTGCCTCCCCCTGTCTTCCCTTTTATCTCCATTTGTCTTCCACTTTTTCTCTGGTAGAGTACATGCTAAGAGCCAGACACACACACAGCCAATAATCAAAGGTCAATGCACCCGACATTGCAAGGTGATTCCCGGATCAGCACACACGCAAAAGTGCACGATACCTGAAGTTTGAACCCTAATTGAAGCCTTTCACCAAGGCTGGTGGTCAACTTTAACTTTGCTAGTCATTTATCAACAAACAGAGAAAAAGACAGAGAGTGAAGGTGTGTGATTTGCAACTTCGACTTGGTAATAACACAGGCAGGTCGGCCCCCGTCACACATTGTCAGGAGATCGCGGGGCAAGGCCAAAGAAAGCAGTTCTTGTCGCTCCTTTCTTTCAGCGGAAATTCGTGCTAATTTCGATCGCCTTAAGGCGAGATGTTGAATCAGCTGTGTTCCATTAATTTCTCGAGGCGCCACCCAGCTATAGGAGAGAAGCGGAGGTTCAGGCCTCATATCTTTTCAAACTAAACTGCAATGCGCCAAGCAGGCGTCTCTTTGTGGACTTTGTTCCCGATGAAATAAGGGGAGAATTTGGCGAAAAAAAAACGATTTTTCATCTTACTCAGTTGAGCTCTCCCCCACACTATATCCCCGCACTATTTGCTCTTTATTCTTTTATTTTACCCGCAGATTCCTCAGCAATTTTTGCTTGTCCTTGCACGGCTCCCCGTTCACGAGCATGAAGTTCCTCAGCTCCCGGAGGGCGTGGCAGATCTTGAATGTCTCTTTGCCGGCCAGAAGCTTCCCGTTGCGTCTCTGCGGATGACGGGGCAAAATTGTGCGTTTGACATGTGCTGATGAACTGCTCAGATAATGTGCGCAGAGTTTAGTCACGAGTTCTTCCTAGTCTCGGCAGCCACGCATTTTTTAAACTAGAAAAAAATAGAAAAAGCGAAAAAGAGATTGAGCGAGAGGGACATGCTCGTAGTGGGAGAGAGAGAGAGCGTGGGAGAGGGAGACAGGGAGAGGGAGACAGGAGAGGGAGACAGAGAGAGGAATACAGGGAGAGGGAGACAGGGAGAGGAGACAGGGAGAGGGAGACAGGGAGAGGAAGACAGGAGAGGAAGACAGGGAGAGGGAGACAGGAGAGGGAGACAGAGAGAGGGAGACAGGAGAGGGAGACAGGGAGAGGAGACAGGGAGAGGGAGACAGGGAGAGGGAGACAGGAGAGGGAGACAGGGAGAGGGAGACAGGAGAGGGAGACAGAGAGAGGAAGACAGGGAGAGGGAGACAGGGAGAGGAGACAGGGAGAGGGAGACAGGGAGAGGAAGACAGGAGAGGAAGACAGGGAGAGGGAGACAGGAGAGGGAGACAGGGAGAGGGAGACAGGAGAGGGAGACAGGGAGAGGGAGACAGGGAGAGGAGACAGGGAGAAGAGAGAGAGACAAGGCGTAGGGGCGTAGTAAATTGGGATCTGGTGACCCCTACCAGGTAGCAAAAGTACATGGCGTCCATGGTGAATTGAACCTGTGGCCTTTTAGCGCAACAGCCCCTGCAAAGATTCTCGCTTAAAGTACATTCACTTACGCCGTCGATTAAACTTTGAAGAAACGGCACCACGCCAGCAACGAAATTGAAGCTGATCACGTGCTCCATTTCCACTTTCTGTATGGTGTACGCGTCGTCGTAGCGCCTGTCCGAGCAGCACGTGACCTAGGGGAGAGAGAGACGTGCATGGGGAGTGTACATCCTGCGCACATTTCCTTCCTAGTGAGAGAGAATGCACATATCCTTGGGAGAGGAAGGGAGGCGTAAATGTACATATCCTGCTGAGAGGAGGGAGGCACCAATGTACATATCCTTGGGAGAGAAAGGGAGCCACCAATGTACACATCCTGGGGAGAAGAAGGGAGGCACCAATGTACATATCTTGGAGAGAGAAAGGGAGACGCAAATGTGCATATCTTAGAGATAGGGAGGGACATACACTGAGGGAGGTAGAATGTACTTTTCCGAAAGAGAGAGAAAAATCCGCAGATCACTTTATATAGAGAGACGTCACAGCCAGCTGCTAATTCAGTCTGCAAGTCAAACATCGTTATGCCAGACTGTGCAATCACGCGTAATCAAACTGCTAAAATAGTACTTTTATTGCCATTGAATATAAACATGAAGCTTGACAATTTTTAACTGCCCATCAGGGGGGGGGCGGTTTCAGATTGGGGGCCAATTTTGTTATCTGGTGAGCCATAGGCCCGGTTTTTAAGCTTTTTTGACTATGGTTAATCTGTGCCACATAATTGGGCCAATTAAACAGTTACAGAGAGGCACAATAATAAATATTGCGATAAACAAAAGTCGAGACTAGAGCAATAAAACGTAATAAAACAGCTAATTATAGGGCAAGATAATTCGCCTTAGAAATGCGATAATTTTAAAATATCGCTCACTCCCACGGGTTCAGGTATAAATTTCAATTTGGAAGTTCAAATAAATGGCTGATAGTGCATGAGACTATGAAAGGTGATACTGTATGAACTCTATGACCAGATTAGACACGGCCAGATTAGGCTATGACCAGACGGACTTCAGACTCTATGACCTGATGGACTTCAGACTATGACTAGATAGATTTCAGACTCTATGACCTGATGAACTACAGAATCTATGACCAGATCGATTTCAGAATCTATGACCTGATGGACTACAGAATCTATGACCAGATAGATTTCAGATTCTATGACCTGATGGACTACAGAATCTATGACCAGATAGATTTCAGACTCTATGACCAGATGGACTACAGAATCTATGACCAGATAGATTTCAGAATCTATGACCTGATGGACTACAGAATCTATGACCAGATAGATTTCAGACTCTATGACCAGATGGACTACAGAATCTATGACCAGATGGACTTCAGAGTCTATGACCAGACGGACTTCAGACTCTATGACCTGATGGCCTGACTCTATGACCTGATGAACTACAGAATCTATGACCAGATAGATTTCAGAATCTATGACCTGATGGACTACAGAATCTATGACCAGATAGATTTCAGACTCTATGACCAGATGGACTTCAGACTCTACGACCAGATAGATTTCAGACTCTATGACCTGATGGACTAAAGAATCTATGACCAGATGGAATTCAGACTCTATGAGCGGAATTGACTTCAGAATCTATGACCGGAATTGACTTCAGACTCTATGAGCCGATAGACTTCAGACTATATCAGCAGCGGGACTTTAAAATCTTTGACAAGATGGACTTCAGATTTTATGATCGGGTAAATGTCGGTCTCTATGAGTGACTCCCTATCCCCCGTCCACAAAAATATGAATACAAACAAACAATATCCGCACCTCTCTGAGCTCCCCGCCGTCCCATCGCAGAGCTCGCATTGATTTCTCGTCCTCCGTGTTGAGAAATTCTTTCCTCTGGTACGACTTGTCTGCAATTTTAGGCGTTCGTGCATTTCAGAAAGTCTTCAGACAGATTTAAAAAATTGCAACCGATTGGGACACTGCATTTGTTGGGTACTTTGTGTACTTCGTGACTTTCTTTGGTGGACCCGCTCTCGCTTCCAGACTTTTTCATTAAGCTACACTCCAGCTTCCAGAGTTCTTCATTAAGCTACACTCCAGCTTCCAGAGTTCTTCATTAAGCTACACTCCAGCTTCCATAGTTCTTCATTAAGCTACACTCCAGCTTCCAGAGTTCTTCATTAAGCTACACTCCAGCTTCCATAGTTCTTCATTAAGCTACACTCCAGCTTCCAGAGTTCTTCATTAAGCTACACATCAGCTTCCAGAGTTCTTCATTAAGCTACACTCCAGCTTCCAGAGTTCTTCATTAGGCTACACTCCAGCTTCCAGAGTTCTTCATTAAGCTACACTCCAGCTTCCAGAGTTCTTCATTAAGCTACACTCCAGCTTCCAGAGTTCTTCATTAAGCTACACTCCAGCTTCCAGAGTTCTTCATTAAGCTACACTCCAGCTTCCAGAGTTCTTCATTAAGCTACACTCCAACTTCATAGTCTTCATTAAGCTACACTCCAGCTTCCAGAGTTCTTCATTAAGCTACACTCCAACTTCATAGTCTTCATTAGGGTACACTCCAGCTTCCATAGTTCTTCATTAGGCTACACTCCAGCTTCCAGGGTTCTTCATTAGGCTACACTCCAGCTTCCAGAGTTCTTCATTAAGCTACACTCCAGCTTCCAGAGTTCTTCATTAAGCTACACTCCAGCTTCCAGAGTCCTAAACTCCACTTTATCGCCCACTCTCTCCGATCTTCTGTCATGAATTTTTGCAAGTGTCATCCAGGGTCCCAAGAGGTTCCATGCAGCTCCTTTCCCGCCCTCCAGCAACCTTTAATCGCGTGCAGCCAGCTTCCAGTGATGACGTGCTCAATCCGAGCGTAGCTCTCAAATTTCAGTTCCGGAGTCTCCTGAAGCACCGGGTGCATCTTGAACACCGTGTGGGGATCTGCGCTCTCGTCTGACAGAGTCACCTCTAGCCCCTGACTGTCATTCCTGACGCACAGGTACTTCCTGGTGCTGGCATGCCGGAAGCGGAACTGCTGATCCCAGGTGAGAATGTCGCCATTCAGGATGGTCTTCTCGGACTCGATTTGCCAATAGGTGACAGCAGAAGTTGACGGGTGCAAGGTGCGCGGGTTGAGCTGGTCAATCTCGCGGATGCGAAGATGGACTGGGTTTGGAAAACTTCAGTTAATTAATTAGAGAATGAGATCTCCTGACAAAATTGGCGGTGGGATTTTCATTAAATTAAGTGGGGAAATATTAAGTACTACGAAAATTGGCCAGGTGGTTCATCACACGTATGATAGTTACAATTTGTATTATGACGACAATGATTACTATTAGCAATGTGCTGAGATATGGCTTGTACTTTCCAGTTTAAGAGGCGGAGCCACAGTGACACAAGCCTCTTATAAAGGAAAAGTAGACAGTAAATATTTGAAAAATTGTAGTAGCGTATTAGGAGTAGAGTTGGGGGTATAAAGTTGTAGAGGAGAAGATTTAGAATAGACAAGGTAGAATGGGTTGAGTGGAATAAGGTAGAATTGAAATAGCAGGACAAAATTGGTAGAATGGAAGTGGTAGATTAGAAATGCTAGAATAGAAATGGTAGAATGGAAATGGTAGAGCAGAAATGGTAGAATGGAAATAGTAGCATAGAAATGGTAGAATGGAAATGGTAGAATGAAAATGGTAGAGTTGAAATGGTAGAATAGAAAGGGTAGAATGGAAATAGTAGAATAGAAATGGTAGAATAGAAATGGTAGAGAACAAGTGGCTTCAATCAAAAGTCCAGCTTCAACCCAGGACGGCTCACCATCTTCAGTGACTTCATCGTCGAACAGTCCCTCGGCAACCACGTAGGCTTCGAGTTCCTTGTGGAACAGCTGGACGAACTGGCCACCCTGAAGTGCAAGATAAACATACTTTTTTCAATTAAGCTGAGTTTAGAGTTTATCAATTAATAAATAACAATTTTACCCTGGCAAAAAGTTCGTGATCCCCTATGAAACCGTGAGATTTCACAATCGTGAAGCCAGTCTGGTCCACGCCAAGATTCAGCTCGGATCTGAAGCGTGAATGGTGAATATAGTGAATAGTGAATATGATGAATTTTGAAATTGGGGAATAGTGAATACAGTGAATGGTGAATATGATGAATGGTGAATATAGTGAATGGTGAATATGGTGAATGATGAATATGGTGAATGATGATTATGGTGAATAGTGAATATAGTGAATCGTAAACATGGTGAATGGTGAATATGGTGAATAGCGATTATGGTGAACATGGTGAATGGTGAATATGGTGAATAGTGAATACGATTAATGACGAAAATTATAAATGCTAAATATGGTAAATGATGAATATTGTGAATGGTGAATATGGTGGATGGTGAATATGGTGAATGGTGAATACTTCAAAGATCTTGAACAGTGAATATAGTAATACTTTGAATGGAAAATGTGGTGAATAGTGAATAGTGAATATGGTGAATGGCGACTGGGGAATATGGGAAATATAAGGTAAGAGTGAAGGTTGAAGGTGTTAGATAAAGGAAAGGTGAAGGTGAACGATGGTCAGTCTAAATCCAAAGTGTTTATTCGCTCACACAATGCGCCCAGTCTCAATCGGGAATCCGTGACTGGCGTGAAAGAAGTGTCCTGGACTTTTAATCGATTCCAAGGACACTTGGTCGAATAGTTGTACCTGAGAATGATAGCTAAATTAGTAAGTTACAATGTATATTGATTGATAAATTATTAAACAAGTTTTAAAAACCTTCCAGGGTTGAACAAAATGGAGTTCTAAATGTAACTTTGCTTCACCTGGTAGACAGGAGATATTCACCTGTTAGACATGTTAGACAGGATATCCTCACCTGTTAGACATGTTAGACAGGAGATATTTACCTGTTAGACATGTTAGACAGGAGATCTTTATCTGTTAGACATGTTAGACAGGAGATATTTACCTGTTAGACATGTTAGACAGGAGATTCTCACCTGTTAGACATGTTAGACAGGAGATCTTTACCTGTTAGACAGGAGAACTTTGCCTGTTAGACACGAAATCTTAAGCCATTAGATAGTAGTATTTTCAATTAAACAAAGAACTGCTAGACAGGAAAAGATTTCATAAATTACGACTAAATGTGTCTGAAACTCCCAAAATCTGATCAGTTAGAAAATTCGAGCTTACGAATTCGCCCTCAGATTTCACTTTGTATCGCGGCAGTATTCGGAATTGCGCATTCTTGGAATTGTACTCGTGCAGAGACAGCTGAAAGCGGGGTTGCGGGGGCCGGTAGCAGCGTTAAATGTGCAGCCTATGACTTATTGCTGATTGTTAATACAAAAAATTCAACTTCACTACAGGGAATCTAAATTGAAAATCCATATTCCAGATCCGATCCTAGATTAGGGTAATAATTGCCTACCGCATGCTTAAGTGCCCTGATCCTGGGTAAAGTGGCATCTGCGTAATTACCACTAAAGATGGGGAAGGATCTTAACCGCCATTTTTTGTTTTTTCGATCTAGCATAACGCTCAGATTATGCTTCAGACGAAGGTAAATATGCATTGTATTGGCTGACAAAAAGAAAGACAGAAAAACAGACAGACAGACAGACTTACAAGCTGACCGTTAGATCATCAGGTAGATAGATAGATAGATAGATAGATAGATAGATAGATAGATAGATAGATAGATAGATAGATAGATAGATAGATAGATAGATAGATAGATAGATAGATAGATAGATAAATAGATAGATAGATAGATAGATAGATAGATAGATAGATAGATAGATAGATAGATAGATAGATAGATAGATAGATAGATAGATAGATAGATAGATAGATAGATGGATAGATAGATAGATAGATAGATAGATAGATAGATAGATAGATAGATAGATAGATAGATAGATAGATAGATAGATAGATAGATAGACAGATAGATAGATAGATAGATAGATAGATAGATAGATAGATAGATAGATAAATAAATAGATGGTAAACCAACCATCCAAAGAAACTCCAGATTGGCCACTCTAGCCTCGCGCAATTCCCAGCTCAGGAAATGAGTCGCTATGCTCCAATTCTACTCGCAAAACTCCCCACCAACGTCGAGTCTCGCTTGTATAAATCTCTCCAATTGTGACCAGTCTTGCGCCGTAATAAATTAGCATAAATTATGCCTGGTTTGTGCCACGAAGCCCAGCATCGCGGCAGAGCTTATCTCTCTTCCAATTATCATTTCAGCTTTTCGATCAACGGCACGGAATTATGTGACCGCGTGTCTCCTCGAACTGAATATCCCTGATGGGTGACAGCTGCGATGTGGGCGCTTGGCGCCTGGGCACAGTCTGTCAATTGACCCTTTTTAGTCATGCCGCTGTCTGCCTTAGCAACTGGAGTGTTATCTTGGATACCGGAAAATAAAAAAGTCTGCAATCCAGTTTATCGCAATCTGAGTACTGTAGATATAGTCGTGTATCCGCTATATCTATTTCATCTTCGCCCGGACAGACAGACAGACAGACAGACAGACAGACAGACAGACAGACAGACAGACAGACAGACAGACAGACAGACAGACAGACAGACAGACAGACAGACAGACAAACAGGAAGGCAGACAGACAGGCAGGCAGACAGACAGGCAGACAGACAGACAGACAGACAGACAGACAGACAGACAGACAGACAGACAAACAGGAAGGCAGACAGACAGGCAGGCAGACAGACAGGCAGACAGACAGACAGACAGACAGACAGACAGACAGACAGACAGACAGACAGACACACACAGACAGACAGATAGACAGACAGACAGACAGACAGACAGGAAGGCAGACAGACAGGCAGGCAGACAGACAGACAGGCAGACAGAAAGACAAACAGGAAGGCAGACAGACAGGCAGGCAGACAGACAGGCAGACAGACAGACAGACAGACAGACAGACAGACAGACAGACAGACAGACAGACAGACAGACAGACAGACAGACAGACAGACTCACCAGCATGTTATTCTTGTCGCACTGACTAGTCTGGTTGGTATTCACGTGAATGTACTTTCCCGTGAACTGGTGTCGCAACTGAAATTGAATCAGGATTAGGCTCCACTTATTAATCAGCTCAGGTGGAAGGCGATTGCATTCGCCTGATCGTCAAGCCGGCCCACCTGGACAATCTCGCCATATCGCAGCCGCTTGCCCTGGTTGCGCCGCTGCTCAGCCATGTTGTCGACGTTCTCAGCGCAGGCTGCACTTTTAGCTTGCTCAAGGTGCTGCTGCTGTTCGAACTCCCCAATAGCTGGCACTTCCGGCTGACCGGGGACACCGGTGGTTCCGCCGCCGCTGCCGCCAACTTGGGTTGAAAACGACGTCGAAGCGACCGTCGCTGTTGCCACGGTCGCCGAGTCCGAAGATGACGGAATCGGAGTCTGGGCCGGATGAGGCAGCTTCGCGTTGCCGACCAATTTGCGATACTTCTTGTCCAGCTTGTACCGGTTCTGAATGCACACCTGGAACAGGAGAACTGGGACACAGGGGACGGGACAAGCACTGGTGCTATGAATGTACACCTGGAACAGGCACACCTGGAACAGGCACACCTGGAACAGGCACACCTGGAACAGGCACACCTGGAACAGGCACACCTGGAACAGGCACACCTGGAACAGGCACACCTGGAACAGGCACACCTGGAACAGGCACACCTGGAACAGGCACACCTGGAACAGGCACACCTGGAACAGGCACACCTGGAACAGGCACACCTGGAACAGGCACACCTGGAACAGGCACACCTGGAACAGGCACACCTGGAACAGGCACACCTGGAACAGGCACACCTGGAACAGGCACACCTGGAACAGGCACACCTGGAACAGGCACACCTGGAACAGGCACACCTGGAACAGGCACACCTGGAACAGGCACACCTGGAACAGGAACACCTGGAACAGGAACACCTGGAACAGGCACACCTGGAACAGGCACACCTGGAACAGGCACACCTGGAACAGGCACACCTGGAACAGGCACACCTGGAACAGGAACACCTGGAACAGGCACACCTGGAACAGGCACACCTTGAACAGGCACACCTGGAACAGGCACACCTGGAACAGGCACACCTGGAACAGGCACACCTGGAACAAGATATTCGTAGAAAATGTCTGCCCCGACTATTCTGAGTTTCACCAACGGTAAAGCCAAGGCATCTTTCCTGAGCATCTATCATTCCCAAGAATCCAGCAGAGACAGTTCTCGGGCACAGATTTTCGGAGCTCGTCACGGAAAGCGAATCGGATAGCAAACGGATTGATAGCTCGATAGCGTGCCGTATTGGCATCAACACCGACTTCCTGCGCGACTCGCACTGCGATAAATCTTTGCGCAACTGCTGCTGCAGGCCAGTTGAAGATGTTTCTCGGCGAAAAAAAACAAATATCAAATTTCTGGCTAGAATTCCAGAATTTCAACTGGGCCCTTATCGGAGTCTTATAGAGCGAATCGACCTTCAAGGAATTCCCAACGGTAAGAAAGCGAAATTCATGAAGAGACGGAAAGCCAGTTATAAAAAGAAATTGATACACAGGGCTGCCAGCCCATCTGACATCTCAGCTGATAGTGTGGCGGCCCTGCGGGTGCGTCGCAGACAGGAAACCGGCTACACCGATGACCTTTCTTGTCACATGATAGACTCGAATTTCTCCCTTATTAACATTCGGCCGGGAAATAAAGAGTAGAATTTCTAGAAAATTGCTAAGCTGGCTGTTGGGCTGCCAGATCAGATTCGTTTTGGGGCAGCTTTTCGGTCTAGGGACTTGGCAGTTGGGGATTAAGTGACAGTTGGGGATTGAGTGACAGTTGGGGATTGAGTGACAGTTGAGGATTGAGTGACAGTTGGGGATTGAGTGACAGTTGGGGATTGAGTGACAGTTGGGGATTGAGTGACAGTTGGGGATTGAGTGACAGTTAATGAATGAGTGACAGGTGATGAATGAGTGACAGTTGGGGATTGAGTGACAGTTAATGAATGAGTGACAGGTGATGAATGAGTGACAGTTGGGGATTGAATGACAGTTGGGGATTGAGTGACAGTTGATGAATGAGTGACAGTTGGGGATTGAGTGACAGGTGATGAATGAGTGACAGTTGGGGATTGAGTGACAGTTGGGGATTGAGTGACAGTTGATGAATGAGTGACAGTTGATGAATGAGTGACAGTTGGGGATTGAGTGACAGGTGATGAATGAGTGACAGTTGGGGATTGAGTGACAGTTGGGGATTGAGTGACAGTTGATGAATGAGTGACAGTTGATGAATGAGTGACAGTTGGAGATTGAGTGACAGTTGAGAATTGAGTGTGACAATTGAATGACAGTGACTGAGTGCGGATTGAAATAGTAAGGAGTGACAGTAAATTAAGGTGTGAAAGAGTGAGGAGTGTCAGTTGATTAAAGTGTGAAAGATGAGGACAAGGACTACTCAAGTAACATATCCTTGTCCTTGGATGAGGAGTGACAGTTGATAAAAGAGTGAAAGAGTGAGGAGTGACAGTTGATCAAAGAGTGAAAGAGTGAGGAGTGACAGTTGATCAAAGAGTAAAAGAGTGAGGAGTGACAGTTGATCAAAGAGTGAAAGGTGAGGAGTGACAGTTGATCAAAGAGTGAAAGATGCAGAGTGACAGTTGATAAAAGAGTGAAAGAGTGAGAAATGGCAGTAAGAGCATTGTGGATCGGCGAATCCCCTGCAGTTGCTGTACCTCAGCGAAGATCAGAGAGTTCAGTAGTAATGATGACTGACATTCTTTACTAAAGATGACGGCCAACAGACATTAATCGAATGCAAAGCCTCTTTTCCAGCTGGCTTTAAGTTAAAGTTTGGCCAGAGGTCCAAAAGGACTTGAATAAATTAATGACTGTGCTAGAAACGAGCCTCAGACTTAATCTTCTTTTTTATTTTTGTTTCCTTTATCCAATCGCATTTATTCTGAATTAGTAATAATAAATATTAACAGGCTCACCCTGAGGATCGGGTAAATTTGTAGGCCGGTCCCTGTCGATGCCATGGTACACGAAGAGGCCGTTGTGCGCCGCGCTGAGCAGCGAATGAGGAGGGAAAAGCGAAGGAGTTGCAAGCGCAGCGAAAATTTGAGACCAAAAATGGGAAAAGAAGGATTAAGAGACAATAGTTTGAGTATGGAAATTAACACTGGGAGTTGAGAGATGTAGGACTGGGGGGATTAGGGATGTAGGACTGGGGGATTAGGTGTGTAGGACTGAGGGGATTAGGGATGTAGGGCTGCGGATTAGGGATGTAGGGCTGAGGGGATTAGGGATGTAAGACTGGGGATTAGGGATGTAAAACTGGGGGGATTAGGGATGTAGGACTGAGGGGATTAGGGATGTAAGACTGGGGGATTAGGGGTGTAGGACTGGGGGGATTAGGGATGTAGGGCTGCGGATTAGGAATTTAGGACTGGGGATTAGGGAACAATAATGTAGAATCCATGTGTTGGGGTGTAGGATATATATTGGATTAATGACGTACATGTAGGATAAAGGAATATGGAAGGGATTAGAGAGGCAGTATGAAGGGGACTAGAAATATCTATCTCACAAAAGCGAGTCAGCTCTCACCAGGAACTGCTGGAGTAGACGTGTCCATCAGTGTCCTCGCTGTACAAGCTGACAAAATCGCCAATACAAACAAAACCAGAGTTCATTATTTGTTAGAAATAAATAAATAAAACTATCACACTAGTTGTTTGAATTCCTCTAGTTAAAAAGATAAACCAGAATAAACTAGTTCCATATTTTCTCGTATTTACACCAGTTTTTCAGTCGGGCCACGATCTGTTTCATAGAAATAGCTCTGCTCTGCTCTCTCTGTCTCTCATTGGCTGAAATCGCGCCAACCAATCAGGGCCGGCTGCACCAGCATTCAGCTTATTACAATACAAATGGTTACTAAGCACAGACATGAGTTGTATGATTCATACTAAAAAGCCTGCAGTTATTTAAAAGTTCATTTTTTGTTAATTGGCTTTCAATTGAAAAAGTTTGAAATGCTCTGGAACCGGATTCTGAGACCTTTTTCACGACCTCAGTTGATTTTAACAAAAGCGAGTGCTTTCTGGAAGGCCTTGCTAACGTTTTTAATTGGAATTGAGGGCCTCTTTGCATCTTCTGCTTTATTTTTTAAGGGAAAATTTGAACAGAAGAATGGAGCTTCACAATTTTCAATTATTTAATTTAAGCTAATGAGTTTCAATAATGGAAAGGAAAACAGATAGACAGAGACTCAGACAGACAGACAGACAGACAGACAGACAGACAGACAGACACACACAGACAGACAGACAGACAGACAGACACACACAGACAGACAGACAGACAGACAGACACACACAGACAGACAGACAGACAGACAGACAGACAGACAGACAGACAGACAGACAGACAGACAGACAGACAGACAGACAGACAGACAGACAGACAGACAGACAGACAGACAGACAGACAGACAGACAGACAGACAGACAGACAGACAGACAGACAGACAGACAGACAGACAGACAGACAGACAGACAGACAGACAGACAGACAGACAGACAGACAGACAGACAGACAGACAGACAGACAGACAGACAGACAGACAGACAGACAGACAGACAGACAGACAGACAGACAGACAGACAGACAGACAGACAGACAGACAGACAGACAGACAGAAAGACAGACTGACAGACAAACACTGAAAGACAGGCAATAGGACAAACACTGAAAGACAGGCAATAGAGCAGACACGAACTTGAATTTCCAGAAGCAGCCAAGGCTAGCCTGAGCAGAGCAAGGAACTGGAGAATGCCGCACTGTCTATGGTCGATACAAATCTGCCGGCCTGTCTATCCCCGTCAATCAAACTTCTGGCCTTCAGTCTCTAAGGAGACGCCGCGTGAACTCTTAACTGGCTTGATTCTTGCGCTCAAGTTGAGAAAATCTTTTGGAATCCGAAAGCCCAAGGCAAGGATTGCTAGATAAAAATGAGAAAATCCTCCTTGCTCGCTTCTTCATTTTTCTGCTTTCGCAGATACTGTGAGTTCTTAGAAAACTCAAGTTTTTTCTTCAGTACGGAAATGCAACGTCTGTGGGTGCTCGAGTTCCAGATTCTAGCAAAAGCAAATCTAAGAGTCCTGTTCTCATTAGGCTGCGCAGAGTACACGAACAGAGGGCGATTAATATTCGTAGCTTTTTTGGAAGCAAAGAATAATTAAAAAATACCTGCTTCTTCCGATTGCAAAGGTCGACCAGGCCAGATTGACTTTTTATTTAACAGCGCAACGGAAACAACTTCTTTTCGCTCATAATGAGCCACCCAAAGCGGCACCCAAAGCGGCACCCAAAGCGCAACCCAAAGTGCCACCCAAAGCGCAACCCAAAGTGCCACCCAAAGCGCCACCCAAAGCACCACCCAAAGCACCACCCAAAGTGCCACCCAGAGCGCCACCCAAAGCGCCACCCAAACCACCACAAAAGCGCCCACAAGGGGCCACCTGAAGCGCCACCCAAAGCGCCACCCAAACCACCACAAAAGCGCCCACAAGGGGCCACCTGAAGCGCCACCCAAAGCGCCACCCAAACCACCACAAAAGCGCCCACAAGGGGCCACCTGAAGCGCCACCCAAAGCGCCACCCAAACCACCACAAAAGCGCCACCTGAAGCGCCCCCAAAGCGCTTCCCCTCCGCAACAGCCAATAGAAATAACTTTTTTCTAAACTTGACCCTTCATGCCTCAGACAACTGAAAGCATTCGCGCGAAGGGCCAGCTCAAAGGTCAGCCTACCAGAGTAGGCGGTTTTTATAGAAATGTTCGGCCCATAAAACAACAAAATGCACTCAAGACGGTTTCAACTAACCTAGCTTGTAGTGTTCACTTCGATTTTGTGCTCACCTCTTGAGCACGATTTTGATGGAGCAGTGACACGAATAGGTTGACCTTTTCCAGCTCAAGTTCAAGGAAGAGAATAGTACGAAAAACACTTTTTTTACCTGGCTTGTCAACAATTTTCGAAAAATAGGTCATAGAAACTAAATTTCTTCTTTTAGCCTGCAGTATTCCAGCGTAGTTGTCCAAACTTATAGTGCATCATATAATGAACCAGATGTTTTCTTTAAAAATCTGATTATCTAGCATCACTCAGCATCACCCAGCATCATTCAGCATCACACAGCATCATTCAGCATCACCCAGCATCACCCAGCATCATTCAGCATCACCCAGCATCACCCAATATCATCCAGCATCACTCAGTATCATCCGGCATCACCCAGCATCATCCGGCATCACCCAACATCATCCAGCATCACCCAGCATCATCCAGCATCACCCAGCATCATTCAGCATCACCCAGCATCACCCAATATCATCCGGCATCACCCAGCATCATCCGTCATCATCCAGCATCACCCATCATCATCCGGCATCATCTGACATTAGCCGGAATAATCGAAAACCATCTAAAATGAGCACCTTTTAAAAAACGCATTTAAAGCAAGTTTTTTGTTTATTTCTACTTATAGTAGTTATAGTAAAAACATTCAAATTAATGCGCAGTTTGTTTATTTAATTGTTAATCGATCGAAACGAAAGTTAAAACTTTCCAAATTTTCGCATGGATTCAAAATCCGGAGAAAAGTTAAGCGAGTCAGGAAAAATAGATGTTACAGATCTAATTTGTGGGAAGCAGGTTTTAGGGGCATCTGGAGTTTCACCAAAACAATTGTAGACTAAATATATTTTACGATGTTACACAATCATAACATTTTTGAGAAGCCTCAATCAATGGTATTTCAGGATGAAAGACTGCGCACAACATTAAAGTTTCCAGGTGCTCAAATGAAAGCAAAATCAATAAACAAGTCATTGTCGTACACAGCAAACATGGCAACAAAGATTTTGCTGATGAAAAGAATCTGCAAGTTTGGAGATAGCGCTGTTCCACCGCCAAAAAGTCTCAGCGTAATGTAGCTTTGAGTCTCGTTCGACAAATCAGAACTCGGTGAAGATGTGACAAAGTCGGTGACATTGTCGTCTGGCCAGTGAGCTGAGGACTCAATGCTCGCAGTTGAAGTCTCAGGTTCCATGTACGCGGTTGAAGTTGTAGGATTTGCAGGGCTGAAGTTTGTTTTTAAATTTGAGAATTTGCGGTCTAACGAAAGAAGTGTGCAATGTGCTCTCTGAGAATCTGCAGGGTGTGCATTCTCCTGTCTAATCTCCCTCTGATCTCTCTGATCTCGCTTCCTCTCCTTTCTCTAATCTCACCCCTTTCTTTTCTAATCTGACTCCCTCTCCCTTCTCTAATCTCCCTCTCTCACCTCTCCGTTTGCTAATCTCCTACTCTCACCTCTTCCTTCTCTAATCTCACTTTCTCACCTCTCTATTCTCTAATCTCCCTCTCTCACCTCTCCCTTCTCTAATCTTCCTCTCTCACCTCTCCCTTCTCTAATCTCCCTCTGTCACGTCTTTCTTCTCTAATCTCCCTCTCTCACCTCTCCGTTTTCTAATCTCCTAGTCTCACCTCTCACTTCTCTAATCTCCCTTTCTCACCTCTCACTTCTCTAATCTCGCTCTCACCTCTCAATTCTCTAATCTCACTCCCTCACCCCTCTCTAATCTCCCCCTCTCCCTTCTCTAATCTCCCTCTCTCCTATCTTCCTTCTCTAATCTCAATTTCTCACCTCTCTATTCTCTAATCTCCCTCTCTCACCTCTCACTACTCTAATCTCGCTCTCACCTCTCACTTCTCTAATCTCACTCGCTCACCCCTCTCTAATCTCCCCCCTCTCCCTTCTCTAATCTCCCCCTCTCCCTTCTCTAATCTCCCTCTCTCCTATCTTCCTTCTCTAATCTCAATTTCTCACCTCTCTATTCTCTAATCTCCCTCTCTCACCTCTCACTACTCTAATCTCGCTCTCACCTCTCACTTCTCTAATCTCACTCGCTCACCCCTCTCTAATCTCCCCCCTCTCCCTTCTCTAATCTCCCCCTCTCCCTTCTCTAATCTCCCTCTCTCCTATCTTCCTTCTCTAATCTCAATTTCTCACCTCTCTATTCTCTAATCTCCCTCTCTCACCTCTCACTTCTCTAATCTCCCTTTCTCACCTCTCACTTTTCTAATCTCGCTCTCACCTCTCACTTCTCTAATCTCACTCCCTCACCCCTCTCTAATCTCCCCCCTCTCCCTTCTCTAATCTCACCCCTTCACTCACTCATCTCCCGCAGAACTCACCTGGTCTCAGCTAAATCAGTAGACTCATCTTCTTCATTCTGCCGGTTCGTACAGGCCAAGCTTCTATTGTCAGCCCTCACCAGCACCGGCTTGCAGTCCACTGCGAATGTCCAGACGCACTCAGATGCGGTATGAGCTTCAGTCTGAGCGCTGACCAGCCTGAATTAGACAGGAGTCAGTTGTTGAAGTCTGTGAATACGCTCGTATGTGCATCAGATACATACGCCGGTTCTTACTCCCAATCTGCCTGTCACTTATTCTCACTCCTAATCTGTCTGTCACACTTATTCTCACTCCTAATCTGTCTGTCACACTTATTCTCACTCCTAATCTGTCTGTCACACTTATTCTCACTCCTAATCTGTCTATTACACTTATTCTCACTCCTAATCTGTCTGTCACACTTATTCTCACTCCTAATCTGTCTGTCACACTTATTCTCACTCCTAATCTGTCTATCACACTTTTTCTCAATTCTAATCTGTCTGTCACACTTATTCTTACTCCTAATCTATCTGCCACACTTATTCTCACTTCTAATCTATCTGTCACACTTATTCTCACTCCTAATCTGTCTGTCACACTTATTCTCACTCCTAATCTGTCTGTCACACTTATTCTCACTCCTAATCTGTCTGTCACACTTATTCTCACTCCTAATCTGTCTGTCACACATTTTCTCAATTCTAATCTATCTGTCACGTAATATTCTCACTCATAATCTATCTGTCACAATTATACTCAATTCTAATCTATCTGTCACGTAATATTTTCACTCCTAATCTATCTGTCACACTTATTCTCACTCCTAATCTGTCTGTCACACTTATTCTCACTCCTTATCTGTCTGTCACACTTATTCTCACTCCTTATCTGTCTGTCACACTTATTCTCACTCCTAATCTGTCTGTCACACTTATTCTCACTCCTAATCTGTCTGTCACACTTTTTCTCAATTCGAATCTATCTGTCACGTAATATTCTCACTCATAATCTATCTGTCACACTTATTCTCACTCCTAATCTGTCTGTCACGTAATATTCTCACTCCTAATCTGTCTGTCACACTTATTCTCACTCCTAATCTGTCTGTCACGTAATATTCTCACTCCTAATCTGTCTGTCACACTTATTCTCACTCCTAATCTGTCTGTCACACTTATTCTCACTCCTAATCTATTCTATCTGTCACACTTTTTCTCAATTCTAATCTATCTGTCACGTAATATTCTCACTCCTAATCTGTCTGTCACACTTATTCTCACTCCTAATCTGTCTGTCACACTTATTCTCACTCCTAATCTATTCTATGTGTCACAATTATACTCAATTCTAATCTGTCAGCCATCTTCTCTCCAAACGATCTGTCACTTTCGCTTACTCGGTGCAACTCTGCTCCACAGTCCGGTAGCTGGAGCCCGTCCGATACACAGCCCGACACTCGTGCAGGCAGTGCCCTGACCAGCCAAAATATTTCCTATAGATCAGCACTCGCCCCTGGCCGCCGCTCCCGCCTCTCTCCCGCAGGACGCTGATACGGACAGGCCATAGACTATTGATGACAGCGTCGGCTAGGAATGCCAAATGACGGCTGCCATTGAAGTCTGTAGAAAAATATGAATGATAAATATATGAATCTATGGGATGAAAACAACTAAATTGGTAGTACTGACAAGCTGTCTTCGTTAATTTACTTGATGCCTGAGATAACTTATGAGACTTATCATATAACAATTATCTCCAATCTTACTGACTAGATCTCTAACCCCAATGACTAGATCTCCAACCCTCTAGATCCTCAACCATACTGACTAGATAAACACCTGTAGAAGCAAAACAAACTCATTGACGATCTTACACTGCACAACGGAGTAGCTGTACTTTATAAACAGAGTGTTGTCGAATCCAAAATCATTGTTGATCGACGAAACTTTCGGCCAAAACTGATCCGGATTGCTCACGAACGTTGTCGTCCGATCCAAGCAGGTGAAATTTTGGTTAGAGATGTCAGTTTCAACTAGCTGACCGCCGCTTGTCAGATGCCACTGACAATTGTCAGCGGCTGGCCAAGGTGCTTCCGGAGTTGACAAACTGCAATTTAGTAGGTTTCTTGCAAGTTAAAGCATGTCCCTTCATCTCTGTGCCTTCATCTCTGTGCCTTCATCTCTGTGCCTTCATCTCTTGGATCTTCATCTCTGTCCCTTCATCTCTGTTCCTTCATCTCTGTGCCTTCATCTCTGTGCCTTCATCTCTGTCCCTTCATCTCTTGGATCTTCATCTCTGTCCCTTCATCTCTGTTCCTTCATCTCTGTCCCTTCATCTCTGTGCCTTCATCTCTGTGCCTTCATCTCTTGGATCTTCATCTCTGTCCCTTCATCTCTGTGCCTTCATCTCTGTGCCTTCATCTCTGTCCCTTCATCTCTTGGATCTTCATCTCTGTCCCTTCATCTCTGTTCCTTCATCTCTGTCCCTTCATCTCTGTGCCTTCATCTCTGTGCCTTCATCTCTGTCCCTTCATCTCTGTCCCTTCATCTCTGTCCCTTCATCTCTGTCCCTTCATCTCTTGGATATTCATCTCTGTCCCTTCATTTCTGTCCCTTCATCTCTGTCCCTTCATCTCTGTCCCTTCATCTCTGTCCCTTCATCTCTGCCCCTTCATCTCTGTCCCTTCATCTCTGTCCCTTCATCTCTGTCCCTTCATCTCTGTCCCTTCATCTCTGTCCCTTCATCTCTGTCCCTTCATCTCTGTCCCTTCATCTCTGTCCCTTCATCTCTGTCCCTTCATCTCTTGGATATTCATCTCTGTCCCTTCATCTCCGTCCCTTCATCTCTTGGATCTTCATCTCTGTCCCTTCATCTCTGTCCCTTCATCTCTGTCCCTTCATCTCCGTCCCTTCATCTCCGTCCCTTCATCTCCGTCCCTTCATCTCTGTTCCTTCATCTCTGTCCCTTCATCTCTTGGATCTTCATCTCTGTCCCTTCATCTCCGTCCCTTCATCTCTTGGATCTTCATCTCTGTCCCTTCATCTCTGTCCCTTCATCTCCGTCCCTTCATCTCTGTCCCTTCATCTCCGTCCCTTCATCTCTTGGATCTTCATCTCTGTCCCTTCATCTCTGTCCCTTCATCTCGCTACTTACTCGGAACAGTTGCTAAAAGCTCCAACAGAACTGTAAGTGCACAGGCATCGCAGACCCGTGAGATTCAATAACAATGGGAAAACATCGGAGCCTGTAGCATTGTCTCCAGTCAGCTGCTGTGTTGATCCGAGAAATTCTGGACCTGAGGCCTGGTGCAGTCCCGGCACACCGTCTATGGTCACGGTGGCTCTGGTGTAGGGCATCAGGGAACCGCCCACGTCTGCGAATGCGAACAAAATCAACGGTGGAACGGATGGAGTGACTCTTTGGTGTGATTGATCTTTTACTAGAGTGATTGTCTGGAGTGATCATATACTCGAGTCACCATCTAATTGATTGACTATCTAGTGTGACCATCTAGTGTGACCACCTGGAGTGATAACCTACTAGAGTGACTATCTGGAGTGACTATCTGGAGTGACCATCTAGAGTGACTATCTAGAGCGACTATCTAGAGTGACCATTCTAGAGTGACCATCTAGAGTGACCATCTAGAGTGACCATCTAGAGTGACCATCTTGAGTGACCATCTAGAGTGACCATCTAGAGTGACCATCTAGAGTGACCATTCTAGTGTGACCATCTTGAGTGACCATCTTGAGTGACCATCTAGAGTGACCATCTAGAGTGACTATCTAGAATGACCATCTAGAATGACTATCTAGAGTGACTATCTGGAGTGAGCATCTAGAGTGACCATCTAGAGTGACCATCTGGAGTGACCATCTGGAGTGACTATCTAGAGTGACTATCTAGAGTGACTATCTGGAGTGACTATCTAGAGTGACCATCTGGAGTGACCATCTGGAGTGACTATCTAGAGTGACTATCTAGAGTGACTATCTGGAGTGACTATCTAGAGTGACCATCTGGAGTGACCATCATAGCACCGGGCATTGCAAGACTTCAGATAACTGTATAAGAACACCAATGCTCCCAAAAGCAATAACATATAGAACTGAAACAGCATTCCAGAGTCCATAATAGCTCGTACAAACATTGAGAAAATTCTCACAGGCACAAGCAGCCAATACTCAGAGGCACTTACACTCGCTAGCTAAAACCATTGAATTGAGACGAGCAGTTCTACCAGATACATCCGAGCAGCCGTGGGTTTTCGTTGATGAAGCTGCAATACCCGTTGTCGGGGATGCAGCCGACAATTGGACAATGAGAATTGCCGCCGCAACGGATAGCAACTGCCTAGCAACGGGGGCAGCAACCATTCCGATCTTCTTGGCTAGCCAGTCCTGTTACGGTAGAAAGGGAGTCGATATAGGAGATATGCATACTTTTTTCCTCAGTGTAGCTATGGAAATCCCGTGAGTGAGTTTTGTGTCAGTCACCCACGGGAAAGTGGATGGGAAAGGACACTTGTGCAAACAGACAGACAGGCAGATAGGCTCAAAAAATGAAGCTATGAAAACAAAGGAAGGATTTGAGAGGAGGGGTGAGAATGGGAGAGGGGAGAAAGTCCGGGACCCCCGCTGCCTACCAGCGGGGTGGGAAAGGATGCGAGTGGAGTAGTGGTTAATTAGCATTAATGATGGGGAACAGGGAGCTGAGAATCGAAGGGACGGGATTTGATGGTTGAGGATTAAGAAATGTTAGAAAGAAAAATTAACTACCAGGTAGGTAGGTAGGTGGATCCGTTGAGTGTAGGTAAATAGATTGGTAGGTGGACTGGAAGATAGGTAGGTAGATCAGTAGATAGATATACATAGATTGATTGATAGGTAGATTAGTAGATAGGTAGGTAGATTAGTTAGGTAGATAGATTAGTACGAGCTAAAGTAGCCAGGTAACCAAGGTATTGTATGTCAGATAGATAGGTAACTCGATACTCTGGTAGTTAGATAACTATGTGGGTAGACAGGAGGTAACTAGGTAGGTATAAGGATATTAAGGAAGCTAGGTACGTTTTAAAGCAGATTAGAAGGTACAAATTAATAGACAAACGTGTAGGTCAGGGGTCGGCAATCCTTTTTTACCTCAAGGGGCGGATAAAAAATCCAGCTCATGGCTGCTGGTAATATGAGAGTGGAAAGGAGAGAGAATAAATGAGAGAAGAGAAGAGAAGACGAGAGAAAAAGAAGAGAAGGGAGAAAGGGAAGAGGGGAGAGAGGGGAGAGAGGGGAGAGGGGAGAGAGTGGAGTGGAGAGGGTGGAGAGAGGAGAGAGAAGAGAGGTGAGAGAAGAGAGGGAAGAGGAGAGGGGAGAGAGTAGAGGGGAGGGGAGAGAGTAGATGGGAGGGAGAGGAGAGAGGAGAGAAGGGATGGAGCTGAGAAAAGACACAAACATTGAGCGGTCTGGATGGCTATTGTGAACTTTCAGAGGACACGACGGCCGGATAGAGAGGCTTCAAGGGGCCGCATGTGACCCGCGGGCCGGAGTCAGTCGGCCCCTGATGTAGGTATTTAAGGTGGGTAGCTAGATTTGTAGACAAGTAGAAAAAGATTGAAAATATAAGAAAATATAGAAGAAGCAGTAGTTAAACCATGTCGTCAACAATTGACATTTGAATAAACAGACGACTAAACCCAGGGGCCGACAGTTTAAACTGACTGACAGAATTCAGTACTCGCTTTGATATTGACAAGATCAAACATCACTTGAGTAAGCAGTGCAGTGAGCTGGAATTCTTTATACTCGCTGCTATCAAACGGAAATGTTAGTTCAAAACAGCTCTAAAATTTCTTTCCGAGACAATAGACCACTCATGTGACAGAGGGGAGGGAGTCACTACTGTAAGAATGGCATCTCACTGCTGTGTGACAGAGAGGAGTCACTACTGTAAGAATGGCATCTCACTGCTGTGTGACAGAGAGGAGTCACTACCGTAAGAATGGCATCTCACTGCTGTGTGACAGAAGGAGTCACTACCGTAAGAATGGCATCTCATTGCTGTGTGACAGAGGAGTCACTACCGTAAGAATTGACTGTGTGACAGAGGAGAGTCACTACCGTAAGAATTGACTGTGTGACAGAGGAGAGTCACTACCGTAAGAATGGCATCTCATTGCTGTGTGACAGAGAAGTCACTACCCTAAGAATTGGCTGTGTGACAGAGGAGAGTCACTACCGTAAGAATGGCATCTCATTGCTGTGTGACAGAGGAGAGTCACTACGGTAAGAAT
>NIVC01002364.1:117500-159812 GCA_002269645.1 Macrostomum lignano
TCCCTTTTGGCGCCAGATCTTTTTTGCGCCAAATCCCTTTGGCACGTCCTTTGGCGCCAGTTTCCTATGGCGCCAGTTCCATTGATGCTATAGTTGCCTTTAGCGCCAGTTCCCTTTTTGGCACCAGTTCCCTTTGGCACCAGTTCTCTTTGGCACCAGTTTCCTATGGCGCCAGTTCCATTGATGCTATAGTTGCCTTTAGCGCCAGTTCCCTTTTTGGCACCAGTTCCCTTTGGCACCAGTTCTCTTTGGCACCAGTTTCCTATGGCGCCAGTTCCATTGATGCTATAGTTGCCTTTAGCGCCAGTTCCCTTTTTGGCACCAGTTCCCTTTGGCACCAGTTCTCTTTGGCACCAGTTTCCTATGGCGCCAGTTCCATTGATGCTATAGTTGCCTTTAGCGCCAGTTCCCTTTTTGGCACCAGTTCCCTTTGGCACCAGTTCCCTTTGGCACCAGTTCCCTTTGGCACCAGTTCCCTTTCGACACCAGTTCCCTGAAGCCATTTCTCTTTCAGCGCAGGTACTTAGCTTGTAAAAAATGACTAAATTATATTCAAAAAGTACAAATGCACAAATTAGTGTACAATAAAAGTCTAAGCTCTTTAACTCTTTTAACCTGAACAGATTTAAAAGTAAGTTATCAAAATTCCAATAATGCTAGCATAATTTTCCTACGAATTAATTACTGCGATGCAATACTGTCATAATGTCATTTTTACTAAATTGAATAAATATATTGAAGAGAAGACAGTTTTCTGTTTAATTCCTAGGAGCGCAAAAGACAGCATAATCATCGCGCAAATTTGTTTCGGCCATTTCATAAGAAATTATAATTATCAATTAAATATGACTTTAACAGCAATGAAATCATGCAATATAATATAATATACTTGGAGATGACAAAATGCTATAAAAATTAATTTTTCTATCATTAAAAATAGCCCACTCTTGTACTTAATTTGCCGAATTTGGACTGCACTTTTGTTACAATTACAGCATTTGATGAAGTAGTCTTTGTACTGATCCATTGCAGGGCATGCACGTTTAAGATATAATCTTCTAACTGCACTAATCATAGTCTCAGTGATTTATAACCTAGTCTTTGTTCTAACAGCACTAATCATATAGTCTCGGTGATCTATAACCTACAGTCTTTGTTCTAACTGCACTAATCATATAGTCTCGGTGATCTATAACCTACAGTCTTTGTTCTAACTGCACTAATCATATAGTCTCGGTGATCTATAACCTAGTCTTTGTTCTAACAGCACTAATCATATAGTCTCGGTGATCTATAACCTACAGTCTTTGTTCTAACTGCACTAATCATATAGTCTCGGTGATCTATAACCTACAGTCTTTGTTCTAACTGCACTAATCATATAGTGTCAGTGATCTACAACCTACAGTCTTTGTTCTAATTGCACTAATCATATAGTGTCAGTGATCTACAACCTACAGTCTTTGTTCTAATTGCACTAATCATATAGTGTCAGTGATCTACAACCTACAGTCTTTGTTCTAATTGCACTAATCATATAGTCTCAGTGATCTACAACCTACAGTCTTTGTTCTAACAGCACTAATCATATAGTCTCGGTGATCTATAACCTAGTCTTTGTTCTAACAGCACTAATCATATAGTCTCGGTGATCTATAACCTACAGTCTTTGCTCTAACAGCACTAATCATATAGTCTCGGTGATCTATAACCTACAGTCTTTGTTCTAACTGCACTAATCATTTAGTCTCGGTGATCTATAACCTACAGTCTTTGTTCTAACTGCACTAATCATATAGTCTCGGTGATCTATAACCTAGTCTTTGTTCTAACAGCACTAATCATATAGTCTCGGTGATCTATAACCTACAGTCTTTGTTCTAACTGCACTAATCATATAGTCTCGGTGATCTATAACCTACAGTCTTTGTTCTAACTGCACTAATCATATAGTGTCAGTGATCTACAACCTACAGTCTTTGTTCTAATTGCACTAATCATATAGTGTCAGTGATCTACAACCTACAGTCTTTGTTCTAATTGCACTAATCATATAGTCTCAGTGATCTACAACCTACAGTCTTTGTTCTAATTGCACTAATCATATAGTCTCAGTGATCTACAACCTACAGTCTTTGTTCTAATTGCACTAATCATATAGTCTCAGTGATCTACAACCTACAGTCTTTGTTCTAATTGCACTAATCATATAGTCTCAGTGATCTACAACCTACAGTCTTTGTTCTAATTGCACTAATCATATAGTCTCAGTGATCTACAACCTACAGTCTTTGTTCTAATTGCACTAATCATATAGTCTCAGTGATCTACAACCTACAGTCTTTGTTCTAATTGCACTAATCATATAGTCTCAGTGATCTACAACCTACAGTCTTTGTTCTAATTGCACTAATCATATAGTCTCGGTGATCTACAACCTACAGTCTTTGTTCTAATTGCACTAATCATATAGTCTCGGTGATCTACAACCTACAGTCTTTGTTCTAACAGCACTAATCATATAGTCTCAGTGATCAATAACCTACAGTCTTTGTTCTAACTGCACTAATCATATAGTCTCAGTGATCTATAACCTACAGTCTTTGTTCTAACTGCAGTAATCATATAGTCTCAGTGATCTATAACCTAGTCTTTGTTCCAACTGCACTAATCATATAGTCTCAGTGATCTATAACCTAGTCTTTGTTCCAACTGCACTAATCATATAGTCTCAGTGATCAATAACCTACAGTCTTTGTTCTAACTGCAGTAATCATATAGTCTCAGTGATCTATAACCTACAGTCTTTGTTCTAACAGCACTAATCATATAGTCTCAGTGATCTATAACCTACAGTCTTTGTTCCAACTGCACTAATCATATAGTCTCAGTGATCTATAACCTACAGTCTTTGTTCCAACTGCACTAATCATATAGTCTCAGTCATCTATAACCTACAGTCTTTGTTCTAACTGCACTAATCATATAGTCTCGGTGATCTATAACCTACAGTCTGTTCTAACAGCACTAATCATATAGTCTCAGTGATCTATAACCTGCAGTCTTTGTTCTAACTGCAGTAATCATATAGTCTCAGTGATCTATAACCTAGTCTTTGTTCCAACTGCACTAATCATATAGTCTCAGTGATCAATAACCTACAGTCTTTGTTCTAACTGCACTAATCATATAGTCTCAGTGATCTATAACCTAGTCTTTGTTCCAACTGCACTAATCATATAGTCTCAGTGATCAATAACCTACAGTCTTTGTTCTAACTGCAGTAATCATATAGTCTCAGTGATCTATAACCTACAGTCTTTGTTCTAACTGCAGTAATCATATAGTCTCAGTGATCTATAACCTACAGTCTTTGTTCTAACTGCAGTAATCATATAGTCTCAGTGATCTATAACCTACAGTCTTTGTTCTAACTGCAGTAATCATATAGTCTTAGTGAATAATCAGTGATAATCTTACAAATCTACCTTTAAAACCCAAATATGCTGTTTATTTTATTTTACAACCAGTATAACAAAGCAGATATGAATGCAACAGAACGCATATAAAATTGGTCTTTAGTTTTTGCTTCCAGAAACGGTGTCAGCGCTAGAATGCGGTGCTGCCGTTCCATCAGACTCGCAACCGACACTGCCGTTCTGTTGATCAGTGCCATCCCGGATTCGCTCATAACAGAGCGGGCACAGCACGCCACGCTCGTGCCTGTTGCCGCAGCTGGGACAGGACACCACCCTAGCAGTAGCCATCATCGGCACAACAATGTTAGCAAACCGCGTGATTCGCCTGGTAGCTCGAGTTTCGATTGTTCGCCGTCGTTTCGGCACAGCCAGACGAATTTGCTCGTCTTTGAGATTAATAACTGGCAGCGGATGCTGGGCACAGGGAGAGTCCGTTACAGCAGCCAGGGCTGGACTAAACGATGGCGGAAAGAATCTGATTGACAGCTGGTTTATTAAACTAGTCAGTGCACATCTGGCGCGAGCTAATCCTGATAGGGACATTGCTGGGGCATGCAAGTTTATGCCATTAGGTGACATTGTTTAGTAATTTATAGATTTTATAAACTTTCATCGTATAGTTAGACTGACTTAAATAATTATCCTCTGATTAATAATTATCCTCTGATTAATAATTATCCTCAGATTAATAATTATCCTTAGATTAATAATTATCCTCAGATTAATAATTATCCTCAGATTAATAATTATCCTCAGATTAACAATTATCCCTAGATTAATAATTATCCTCAGATTAATCATTATCCTCAGATTAATAATTATCCCCAGATTAATAATTATCCTCAGATTAATAATTATCCACAGATTAACAATTATCCCTAGATTAATAATTATCCTCAGATTAATAATTATCCTTAGATTAATAATTATCCTCAGATTAATAATTATCCTCAGATTAATAATTATCCTCAGATTAATAATTATCTTCAGATTAATAATTATCCTCAGATTAATAATTATCCTCAGATTAATAACTATCCTCAGATTAATAACTATCCTCAGATTAATAATTATCCTCAGATTAATAAATATTCTCAGATTAATAATTATCCTCAGATTAATAACTATCCTCAGATCAATAACTATCCTCAGATTAATAATTATCCTCAGATTAATAACTATCCTCAGATTAATAATTATCCTCAGATTAATAATTATCCCCAGATTAATAATTATCCCCAGATTAATAATTATCCTCAGATTAATAACTATCCTCAGATTAATAACTATCCTCAGATTAATAACTATCCTCAGATTAATAATTATCCCCAGATTAATAATTATCCCCAGATTAATAATTATCCTCAGATTAATAATTATCCCCAGATTAATAATTATCCACAGATTAACAATTATCCCTAGATTAATAATTATCCTCAGATTAATAATTATCCTCAGATTATTAATTATCCTCAGATTAACAATTATCCTTAGATTAATAATTATCCTCAGATTAATAATTATCCTCAGATTAATAATTATCTTCAGATTAATAATTATCCTCAGATTAATAATTATCCTCAGATTAATAACTATCCTCAGATTAATAACTATCCTCAGATTAATAACTATCCTCAGATTAATAAATATTCTCAGATTAATAATTATCCTCAGATTAATAACTATCCTCAGATCAATAACTATCCTCAGATTAATAATTATCCTCAGATTAATAATTATCCTCAGATTAATAACTATCCTCAGATTAATAATTATCCTCAGATTAATAATTATCCCCAGATTAATAATTATCCCCAGATTAATAATTATCCTCAGATTAATAACTATCCTCAGATTAATAACTATCCTCAGATTAATAACTATCCTCAGATTAATAATTATCCCCAGATTAATAATTATCCCCAGATTAATAATTATCCTCAGATTAATAATTATCCTCAGATTATTAATTATCCCCAGATTAATAATTATCCTCAGAGTAATAATTATCCTCAGAGTAATAATTATCCTCAGAGTAATAATTATCCTCAGATTAATAATTATCCTCAGAGTAATAATTATCCTTAGATTAATAATTATCCTTAGAGTAATAATTATCCTCAGATTAATAATTATCCTCAGATTAATAACTATCCTCAGATTAATAATTATCCTCAGATTAATAATTATCCCCAGATTAATAGTTATCCTCAGATTAATAATTATCCTCAGATTAATAATTATCCCCAGATTAATACTCATCCTTAGATTAATAATTATCCTCAGATTAATAATTATCCTCAGATTAATAACTATTCTCCGATTAATCCTCGTTTCTAAAAAAACTATTTCGGAGAGAAAAGGACAAACTATTTTTTTAACATTAGCATTAATAAATAACAGCTGCAAGCAAGTGTATTTATTAAGGCATACGAAATTACAGAAGTACATTTACAATGAAAAAATTTACACACATACTTAGGATAAAAATGTAACGAAGACACATAGTTATATTAACACCCAGAGAGTAACATTATAACCATATCTGGATTGGTAACGAGCAGAGCCAGTAAATAAAAAAGCAATGAAGCTTGGATTGTTGTCATTTTATTGGAATGTAACAGCGAAATACGCTAAATCAGTTGATATGTAATAAATTTTATGGATAAGTCCGTGTGGAATGAACTCCATGGGAATGTTGTTATACACAGCTAATACCAAAGTTCCATATTTTAATAAATGTAAACACCGCATCAAATGATACTGGCCCAGCAACCGTCGATCCGGGAGGCTGGCCCAGCAACTGAGGATCTGGGAGGCTGGCCCAGCAACTGAGGATCTGGGAGGCTGGCCCAGCAACTGAGGATCTGGGAGGCTGGCCCAGCAACTGAGGATATGGGAGGCTGGCCCAGTAACTGAGGATATGGGAGGCTGGCCCAGCAACTGAGGATCTGGGAGGCTGGCCCAGCAACTGACACTCTGGGAGGCTGGCTCAGCAACTGAGGATCTGGGAGGCTGGCCCAGCAACTGACACTCTGGGAGGCTGGCTCAGCAACTGAGGATCTGGGAGGCTGGCCCAGCAACTGACACTCTGGGAGGCTGGCTCAGCAACTGAGGATCTGGGAGGCTGGCCCAGTAACTGAGGATATGGGAGGCTGGCCCAGCAACTGAGGATATGGGAGGCTGGCCCAGCAACTGAGGATCTGAGAGGGCGGCAGTGGCACAGCAACAGAAGAAAGTACAACACACTGCAAGTAAAAAAATACGATGACATAACCGACATGAACCGCAAGAACTCCACGTGCGAAACAATGCTACATAACCATTTTTGTGGAATGTATTAAAAACTGAAAACTAGGAAAGCATAAAAGCTACTGTTTGAAACGTGCTTAAACTATTTTAGCATTTTTAAGAAAAAAATAGTGAAAATGTTAATAATTAAAACAATTATTTACAATAAAGCAATTTAATGAAAGCCAATTTTAATAAAATTAAAGAGAAAAAAATTCATGCCTACATTTTAACTTGATACATCTATGCATATAATAGCTATAGCAGAAAAAATACGACTGTATTTAATTAAAAGAACAGATTTTGTTTTTTAAATAAAGTTGAAATTTAAATTGCCACAAAATCGTATTATTTTACCAGTTTTGATAAATATCCATAGCAAAATCGATTAGCACTACTGTTGCAGTTGGTTTGAAGTAGTGTAATAAAGACATCAAATGATTAAATTAGATTTGACTTTCATTTTTTGCAGAAATAAAGTCTTGCCTAAAAGCGTCCGAGAAAGCGTCCTCGGGCGGCACGTACGTGTCCGGATCGTAGCGCTGTGTCCGAACTAGCAAGACGATAATGCCAACAAGCGCTATCAGGCAGATAAACAATACAATACCGAGCACATAAGTTGCTATCTGAGCTTCGTACAATGGATAAGGAAACTCAGTGGGCACAGGTTCGATTGGTTCAGCCACGAGTCCGTATCTCTGGCGCCAGAATGCCATCTGGTTCGGCCGGTAGGCTCTCCGATTCGATGCATTGATAAACAGGTGAGCATAGCTCTGCTCATGGAGAGTATAGGGCAGCCAGGAGAAGTTTCTATTCTCATACGGTGTTGGATTCTCGTAGCGCATAAAATTAACCCACATCTGCATAACAAATTCGCTCATATTATAATCCAGGATTCGATCCCAGGGGAACAGTGTGGGCGGCGGTTGAGGCGTTAGCAATTCTCGCCACCAGCTCGTGTTCATGAACGGCAAACCGAACAGGAACTGACTGGTGGTGCCCTGATAAATGCCCAACGCCTTTGGCGTGCTGTCGTTCAAGCCGCGATAGGCAAATTCGTAAGCGTACGTGATTGGCTGCCGCTGCGAGTGCATCTTGATAGCGTAGTCCAGACCGGACCTCACGCCCCAGTCCGAGATTAGGGCTATGAACTGTTCCCGCCTGGCTGTCATGTTGTCCGGCTGGCTCCACCAGTTGTAGCGGAAGAACACCTCTTCGTATGTGTCATTCATGTGGCGCACCTGCAGCGAGGGGATTTTGCGCCAATCATGAAAGGGATTATGTAAACACTAGGGGATTTTTGCAGACATTAGACGGGGGAGAGAAGACAGGAGTGAAGAGAGGAGGCAGAAGAGATGGAGAGAGGGGAGACAGGAGAGAGAAAGAGGGAGACACAAGACAAGAGAGGGGAGAGATGAGACAGGAGAGGGGGAGAGATGAGACAGGAGAGACGGGGAGAGAGGAGACAGGAGAGGGAGAGAGGAGACAGGAGTGAGAGGGAGAGGAGACAGGAGAGACGGGGAGAGAGGAGACAGGAGAGGGAGAGAGGAGACAGGAGTGAGAGGGAGAGGAGACAGGAGAGACGGGGAGAGAGGAGACAGGAGAGGGAGAGAGGAGACAGGAGAGGGGTGATAGGAGACAGGAGAGGGGGAGAGAGGAGACAGGAGATTGGAAGAGAAGAGACAGGAGAGAGAGAGAGAGGGAGAGAGGAGACAGGAGAGAGAGAGAGAGGGAGAGATGAGACAGGAGAGGGGGAGATAGGAGACAAGAGAGAGAAGACAGGAGAGAGAAGACAGGAGAGGGGAGAGAGGAGCCAGGAGAGGGGAGAGAGGAGACAGGAGAGAGGAGGAGACAGGAGACAGGAGAGGGGAGAGAGGAGACAGGAGAGAGGAGGAGACAGGAGACAGGAGAGGGGAGAGAGGAGACAAGAGAGAGGAGGAGAGAGGAGACAAGAGAGAGGAGGAGAGAGGAGACAGGAGAGGGGAGAGAGGAGACAGGAGAGGGGAGAGAGGAGACAGGAAAGAGGAGGAGACAGGAGACAGGAGAGGGGAGAGAGGAGACAGGAGAGAGGAGGAGACAGGAGACAGGAGAGGGGAGAGAGGAGACAAGAGAGAGGAGGAGAGAGGAGACAGGAGAGAGGAGGAGACAGGAGACAGGAGAGGGGAGAGAGGAGACAGGAGAGAGGAGGAGACAGGAGACAGGAGAGGGGAGAGAGGAGACAAGAGAGAGGAGGAGAGAGGAGACAAGAGAGAGGAGGAGAGAGGAGACAGGAGAGGGGAGAGAGGAGACAGGAGAGGGGAGAGAGGAGAGGGGAGAGGGGAGAGAGGAGAGAGGAGAGGGGAGAGAGGAGACAGGAGAGGGGAGAGAGGAGACAGGAGAGGGGAGAGAGGAGACAGGAGAGGGGAGAGAGGAGAGGGGAGAGGGGAGAGAGGAGAGAGGAGAGGGGAGAGAGGAGACAGGAGAGGGGAGAGAGGAGACAGGAGAGGGGAGAGAGGAGAGAGGAGAGAGGGGGACAGAGGAGACAGGAGAGAGGAAATCAAAAAGGACACACAGAAACTGCTCACCTTCAAATAGTCTAGAAACTTTTCAATCGCCTTGGCAAAATCGCTGTCGGTGAAATCCGCACCAGAGCTCAGCGGAGTGATGCCCCATTCCCGCAGCCTCCTATCCGCATCTTTAGCCAGCTCGTCGTGAGTGAATCCCATAATAGCTGGCGGGGCAGCAAACCGGCCCTGGGATCTTTCCACTACGGGCTCGCGCGGTATGAGGCCGACCTCGCCGTCTACTACAGGTGTCCACACGTAGGGCGAGGCCGGGTGATGAGGCTTCACGGCGGAGGCTGCACTGAGCATTGCGGCCGAGTCCGGGTGCAGGTAGCTGGCGGTTGTTGGGGATGGGAAATAGGCTTTATTCAAGGACGCTTCTTAGAAAGAATCAGAGGCGATTATTAGAAAAGATCAGAGATGATTCTTTGAAAGAATCAAAGGCGATTCTTAGAAAGGATCAGAGATGATTCTTTGAAAGAATCAAAGGCGATTCTTAGAAAGGATCAGAGATGATTCTTTGAAAGAATCAAAGGCGATTCTTAGAAAGGATCAGAGATGATTCTTTGAAAGAATCAAAGGCGATTCTTAGAAAGGATCAGAGATGATTCTTTGAAAGAATCAAAGGCGATTCTTAGAAAGGATCAGAGATGATTCTTTGAAAGAATCAAAGGCGATTCTTAGAAAGGATCAGAGATGATTCTTTGAAAGAATCAAAGGCGATTCTTAGAAAGGATCACAAACGATTTTTAGAATGTAGCAGAGGCGATTCTTAGAAAGTATCAGAGATGATTCTTAGAAGGGATTAGAGGCGATTCTTAGAAGGGTTCAGGGGAGATTCTTTAAACAGGAGCAAAGGAATTTTCTAGTAATTTAGGGCGATAAAGTAGTCAGAGACTATTATTCCAATGGCTGAAGTAGAGTTGCACCTCTCAAATGTGGATTTTTTCAAACGATAATTACTTTCTAGACGCATACGAGTAGACCAGCTACCATTCGTACATAAAATCATGCGGTTAGTTGAAAAAACAGTCTCACCGAATACAGTACACCATATAGTAGGTGTCCCTAGTGCTGCAGCCAAGACGCTTAGCCAACTCCTTAGCGTAGTCCATTGTTCTCACTAGCAACGGGTTAGCAACGCTCCAAGCGCCAAGATCGCTGCCGGACATCAAGGCCACCCGGTGGAACAGGCCCAGCTCCCTGGACACCGGTGACACCAGATGGATGCCAACAGAGTCTGCACCGCTGCCTTCGCCGGTTAGCGTTACTGAGCTCGGATCGCCGCGGAAGTATCTGCAAAACAAATGCGAGTTCGAATAGTTTGTACTATTAAGAATCCTGAGACTTGATCTCGAATGGGATTAAGAATCCTGAGACTTGATCTCGAATGGGATTAAGAATCCTGAGACTTGATCTCGAATGGGATTAAGAATCCTGAGACTTGATCTCGAATGGGATTAAGAATCCTGAGACTTGATCTCGAATGGGATTAAGAATCCTGAGACTCGAGTTCGAATGGGATTAAGAATCCTGAGACTCGAGTTCGAATGGGATTAAGAATCCTGAGACTCGAGTTCGAATGGGATTAAGAATCATGAGACTCGAGTTCGAATGGGATTAAGAATCCTGAGACTCGAGTTTGAATGGGATTAAGAATCCTGAGACTCGGATTCGAATGGGATTAAGAATCCTGAGACTCGAGTTCGAATGGGATTAAGAATCCTGAGACTCGAGTTCGAATGGGATTAAGAATCATGAGACTCGATTTCGAATGGGATTAAGAATCCTGAGACTCGAGTTCGAATGGGATTAAGAATCCTGAGACTCGAGTTCGAATGGGATTAAGAATCATGAGACTCGAGTTCGAATGGGATTAAGAATCCTGAGACTCGAGTTTGAATGGGATTAAGAATCCTGAGACTCGGATTCGAATGGGATTAAGAATCCTGAGACTCGAGTTCGAATGGGATTAAGAATCCTGAGACTCGAGTTCGAATGGGATTAAGAATCCTGAGACTCGATTTCGAATGGGATTAAGAATCCTGAGACTCGAGTTCGAATGGGATTAAGAATCATGAGACTCGAGTTCGAATGGGATTAAGAATCCTGAGACTCGAGTTTGAATGGGATTAAGAATCCTGAGACTCGGATTCGAATGGGATTAAGAATCCTGAGACTCGAGTTCGAATGGGATTAAGAATCCTGAGACTCGAGTTCGAATGGGATTAAGAATCATGAGACTCGATTTCGAATGGGATTAAGAATCCTGAGACTCGAGTTCGAATGGGATTAAGAATCCTGAGACTCGAGTTCGAATGGGATAAGAATCTTGAGACTCGAGTTCGAATGGGATTAAGAATCCTGAGACTCGAGTTCGAATGGGATTAAGAATCCTGAGACTCGAGTTCGAATGGGATTAAGAATCCTGAGACACGAATTTGAATTGGATTAAATGATATCGCACACAAATCTCACCTGATATTATCCCTAACCCATTTCATAGCCTCAATCTGATCCCACAGTCCATAGTTGCCAGTCGAAGCAAAATCGCCAGTACTAAGGAAGCCGAAAACGCCCAATCGATAATTGAAGGTGACGACTACGGCTCCCTGGCTGGCCAATGCGTGTCCCGGATACAGGTGAGCGCTACCGTGAGCGAAGTCGCCGCCGTGAATAAATATTAGCACAGGATACAGCATAGTCTGTGGCTCGTATGTGTTGTTAGGATAGAACAGGTTCAGATATAGGCAGTCTTCGTTGAAATCGTTGAACCCTGGTATGCGTTCCTGCATGTAGGCCGGGTTCTGCATGCAGGCCGACCTGTAGCGCTTGGCCTGCCACGCGTGCCTGGCGATGGTGGATGGGGCATCGGTGAAACCCGCCTCTGCCCTCTGCTGTGTCCACTCTGTGTCTGGCTTCTGCCCTCTGCTGTGTCCACTCTGTGTCTGGCTTCTGCCCTCTGCTGTGTCCACTCTGTGTCTGGCTTCTGCCCTCTGCTGTGTCCACTCTGTGTCTGGCTTCTGCCCTCTGCTGTGTCCACTCTGTGTCTGGCTTCTGCCCTCTGCTGTGTCCACTCTGTGTCTGGCTTCTGCCCTCTGCTGTGTCCACTCTGTGTCTGGCTTCTGCCCTTTGCTGTGTCCACTGATGAACCCGCTTCTGCCCTCTGCAGTGTCCCCTGATGTAACCGCTTCTGCCCTCTGCTGTGTCCCCTGATGTAACCGCTTCTGCCCTCTGCTGTGTCCCCTGATGTAACCGCTTCTGCCCTCTGCAGTGTCCCCTGATGTAACCGCTTCTGCCCTCTGCAGTGTCCCCTGATGTAACCGCTTCTGCCCTCTGCAGTGTCCCCAGATGTAACCGCTTCTGCCCTCTGCAGTGTCCCCTGATGTAACCGCTTCTGCCCTCTGCAGTGTCCCCTGATGTAACCGCTTCTGCCCTCTGCAGTGTCCCCTGATGTAACCGCTTCTGCCCTCTGCTGTGTCCCCTGATGTAACCGCTTCTGCCCTCTGCTGTGTCCCCTGATGTAACCGCTTCTGCCCTCTGCTGTGTCCCCTGATGTAACCGCTTCTGCCCTCTGCTGTGTCCCCTGATGTAACCGCTTCTGCCCTCTGCTGTGTCCCCTGATGTAACCGCTTCTGCCCTCTGCTGTGTCTCTACTGGTGGGACCGCTTCTGCCCTCTGCTGTGTCCACTGATGAAACCGCATCTACCCTCAAAGTTACATTGCCACACGACTTGCCGATTGTACATATTACATATTACATATTATGAGAATATAAAGAATATAAGAAACTAACAAACCTGACATCCAAAAACGCAGGCCTGGGAATCCGAAATCTCTGGTCATTAACAGGCGGAGCGGCATACGGAATGCCAAGGAAATAATTGACAAAACGACCTTTAGGCGCGGGCCACTGAGTCCAGGTGTAATCATAGTCAACCCAGCCTGAGTGGCCAATATAAGCGCCCATACCAGCCTTAGGCACATTCACAATAACGTCGTATTCATTTGGCGACAACGAAGTAATGTAGGGAGTGTGGGTGAACCGAGAGTTCGGCACAGGAGTGAAGTAAGGCGTCATAAATCCCTGCAACACAGCCTCCCAGTTCCACCAGTACTGAGCCAGTGCCATTTGGAGTGGCATAGCTAATACCAATAGCAACATTGATCCGAGCAACCCAGTCAGTGTCATATTTGCATCAGAGGATTATAATATTTACAAATACTATGTTAATTCTAGAAAATGATTTGCCAGAATAATATAACCTAGCCAAGTACTTTATTACATAAAAGAAACAAGTCATCTGCTCATTATCTACAATTTAACTAGGTTATTATGGCATAGCATGTGTCATGGCACCTTAAAATTAATTTTGGCATTGGGCCATCTTGAATTCAAACCATGAATGCTGAGGAAACTTCAAACCAAGTGTCTTGCTGCTCAGGCACTGAAGCTATCAAGGGTAAATTGTATAGACAATTGCCCATACTTATTCAGTAAAGAATTAGGAAATTAAACATAGAATTATAAGTAGAAAAGATGACTAGGCCTATAGCAGCATAATAGCCATAGAAGAGAAACCCCATTACAACTTGGTGACAAGGGGTGGGATTTTTTATAGAAAGGATTATACTATACCTTTTCACATTCAATTTTGATCAAAGTCCAGTTCTAAAAAAACTAGCAGAAATTCAATTCAGACAATTTAGACTTGGGCCAAGTCTAACCCTAGCTCAAATTTTTTTTATTATAGGCAGGGGGGTTGTGTGCACCCTGGCGCACTGTAAGCGACATAGGCACACAACCGGCGAGAGGCATTACTGCCCATTCCGCGACTTCCCTGAGCAGGCATACAAGCGCGCGGATACGTTACGCAGGCACACACTCACACAGGAGTGTACAGCGGCCCTAACTTTATCAATTGTTAGGCATGTACACTTCACTGCGCCTTGGGGGGTTGGCTCTCAAGGCCGTTAATTGCACAAGCGAGCCAAGCCGAGATTCTAATTCAGCCCCAAATTAATGTGGCTGCACTTGGAATCGAGCCTGGGTCGCGGCACACCAGAGCAGCTACGCTACCGCTGGGCTACGGCCCCCAACCCTAGCTCAAAACATTCTAACCAAAGTAAGGTTTAGCCATAGACAAAATTTTCCTCAGTCTGAATTGAATTTCTGCTAGTTTTTTTTAGAACTAGACTTTGATCAAAATTGAATGTGAAAAGGTATAGTACTACAACAACTTAGTGGCATTAGTGAGAGTAGAATAAGGAAACAAAGAAATCTACAACATATATTAGGCCTATTTTCTAATATGATATTTGATTATATTATTATAAGAAACTTCAAATCACTTGGCCATTTCTATTGGCAACACACACATATAAGTTGCTATTGGCTGAGAGCAGTCATATGACTACTATTCTGTCCAATAGCAACTTACATGTATGTGTGTTGCCAATAGAAACAGCCAGATAATGACAAGCCATAAAAGGTTAAATGGAAAAATTCTCATTGCTTTTTATATGAAAAAGTGCCTTTATAGAACACTTTCTACCTATAACATGCCTTGCCTACAAGACTAGCATGGGTCAGCTATTTTGTTGCAACTGTGCTGCACAATACTGCAATGATTATAAGACAAGAATACATGGCAATTTTCTTTCTCATTGATTTCTTGAATGGAATAGGAGTACAAGTATTCAATATATGGTTCTATGACTATTTATTTCTAGATAAGGCTTAGGTACTCAAATACTTAATAGGCTCTACTACTCATCCCCTATAAAGACTATTACTTATTTCTACTTATAAAATATTGCTTCTCATTGTAGGGAGAGATATTTATGCTAGAATTGGTGCCTCTAGGCCTTTTAACATCTAAAATCCAAAAATATACGTTTACTTTTTGGCAAAAAAATCTGCTTATCTGTGTATCTGTGTATCTTTCTTGGTCAATATTTTTTGTTTTGCATATGCATTTTTGGGGCCATATGGGTTTTTGGCCCCTTGAAAATTTCATTAGCAACAGAATTTTAGGCATCAGGGGCCAATCTGGCAACTTCATTTTCTTTGTGCCAGTTGCCAATTTCAAAAAATGATTTTGTAAGTGTAATAAAAGTGCCATATAAATTAATATGATGGAATTATTAGTTTGTTATTATTTGCAGAATATATAGCAATCTTAAAGTTAAGAGAATTAATTTTTGCTTTTCAAATGTAGCCTTGGAAAAATCTATCCTTTAGAATTTGTCTAAATTTGGCTAGTTGCCAATAGGCAACCAAAAATAGCCATCGGCAACTAGATTTTGAGCCCCAAGGCCAGCTGGCAACTGGATTTCTAACCTTAAAAAACCCAGTAATCTGCACGCATGATATATGAAGTAGGCCTACACCTTGGGATAGGGGGTTGGTATAGGCTTCCAAACAATCTGGGGACAAGACGATCCAACGAAAGACAATCCAGCAATAGTCAAATCCACAATAGACAATCTAATAACAAATTTTGCATTGTATTTTATGGATTTTAGATACAAACAAAATTTAACATGAACTCTATTTTTTATTTTATATGTAGATAATTTATTTGGGACAACTAATATCTTTTCTAAAAAAATAATAGGCCTTACATTATGTCCATTTTCTAACAGTTTTGGCCATGACACATCAAATACATTTCAATGTAATAATGTATCTGCAGATGAAAAACTAGTATGTGGCCTTTAGTGAAAATAAAGAATGCATCAATTTAATGTAGTTTCCCATTTTTAAGCAATACATGTATATCATGTGTACATGTGTGCTAGTGTATGCTTCTGTTTTATTAATTACTAGTAGGACTATCTACTAAGAACCTTTACTATTCTTTGTGCCTGATAAAATGCCTATTACAATTCATACATGTAAATTAGCCAATTAATAACCATGTTAAATTCGCGCGCAAACTAGAAACTAATTTTAGCATTTGTTTTACTACGTAAAATATTATCAATAAATATTTTTGTTATAAACATAGCCATCTATAACAGTATATATACAAGTGAATTTTGCCCAAATAAAAGTAACCTTTTCTTGCACTCAAAATATTTGTGTGCTATAATATTAGTTTGTTCTATATTCTTAGATAAACTTTGAAATCTTATTGAGTTAATTATTTTAAGGAAAGAGGGAGTAACAGTGCTCAGAAAATTGCTAAGAGAAGGGATTGGGAGATATACAAAGGAAATTCAAAGAGTTGTGCTGTGACCCTCTAATCCCAGTGAATGCCCGATTAGGACTATCTACTAATTCATGTACCAATACTAGACCACTCAGGCCATAAGCTACCAGAACACTACCAGAAACGCTACTAAGAACGCTACCCAGAAATATTCAAATGAAATTCTAAGAAACAGTTAGAAACATTAGGGCAAGATTTAGTGTCAGCAGTAGAAATTTAATAGAGGAAATTAAAAACCTGTCATAGCTGGTGGTAATTAGTAGGATATTTGGAGGACAGAAGTAAGCCCTACAACAACTTTGGTGGCAGCGGTGGGATTTTGTATCGTACGGGAACCACACCTAGCACAACTTGGTGTCAGCGGTTGAGATTATCTAGAGAGACCAGAAAGGCCTAGCACACATGCATAATCATTATAAAAAACAAGCTATTAATAGTTGGTCGAAATCGGCACATTTTGACCCTGGTAAATTCCAATTCATGGAACTATTTTTGCATTCATTCTAATAAATAATAAAAACTAATAACAATAATAGCAATTATAGGCCTAATAATTATAACAATCAAAGCTCTTTCTAATCTGTTTAAATAACAATAGCTGTTTATATGTATTAGCTCTTTGCTACAATTTTTGCCAGATTGACTGTTGCCAGATCGTCTGTTAGGCCTACTGGATCGTCCTGTTGCCAGATTGACTAGATACCTTGGCTTGGTATATGGGCACTGGCCCACTGGGTGAGGGAGGATCCATGGTTACACTGTACGAAAATGTTTGCTAGTTAATCTTTTATGCTTGACCTCAACTTATAGACGCGTGTATGATGCTAGTGGCAGGGGGCCTACCTAACCAGTCATTTTTACAGTACAGTATACTATAGTGTACTGAACAGACAGAACAGTACATTGTACTGTACACTGTAAAACTGTACAGTAAAAACAACGATAGACTTCGTAGTTAATCTTTGATAAGGGAGCAATGTAGGCTATATAGCATATATATTGACTATCAATATATTTAAATCTCGTGCCCATAGTGCTTCCGCTTTAACATCTTTATATGCTAGCATAAACACACTACACTACACTAGTTTAAATTCTGTTCCGCCTCTTTTCTTGGAACATGTGGACTTTTTGAAAAAACGTATAAATTGTACATCTTAACAAATTTAAAAACTTCATACCTACAATTTAATTGCTTTTATAGTAAAACAATGTTTTTTTCTTCAAAAACATATTTATTATTTTTCATTTTTTATAATATCATTGATAGGTAATACATAAAAGTTTCTGTGCATACTTTTAACATTAAAATTTTCTTTCATTTTAATAACCTATTCTTAATTAATATAACCGTGCAGCCTAATCCCAGTCAACAACTTGTCATTTATCTCTTTTTTATTTTTCATTCAAAAAAGATTCAAAAAATATTCTTTTTGGGTAAGAATAGTGAATTTTCACGTCTCAGGCATTCAACAGAATGATATTCTTCTGGAAAAATCGATCAATACCAATACAGTTAGTTGTCGGGGGCATTGTTTACAAAGTATGTAGTCAGTAAGAAGCTTATTGTTGTTTCTCGTTGTTGTTAGGAATTCTTTTTGACTGATTACTACTGGGTAAAGTATACTGAAAATTTAATTCTTCGACCCCATACAAGTGTTAGCAGTATTTATTAACTGGCATGAGTTGCGTGTTGCATCTTGGATTTTCGACTGATGCGATAACAATAACAAGCATCAGTTAACTCAGATGATAAATTTGATCTATCCCGATTAAAATAAACTTGGATAAACTATAAAATGAGTTTCATTGTTTTTAGTACTAGCAGCATCTTTGAATCATAATGTGCGCTCGTAGTAGTGACTACGTGACTACTGGATGTACGAGCTACGTATAGATTACTGCAATATCTTCTTGCGGAACATTATTTAATGTTTATTTTATTACGCACTGTCGACACAGTAATGAAACCAAAAATTGTATCTTAGCTATTAGATAAATTTCTAAATGTCTTTCCAATCAAAGTAATTTTAGCTGCCTAATGTGTAAGAAACAAAGTTTTTCAAATTGCAATTTTTTATTTTAATGTTTTTTTTTCTGTACTATAAATACCTGTCTTATGTACAAAACTTTAAGACTTTAATAATGCAAATATTTTTTCAGCTTAAATATGGCCGCCGCAGCCGCCGATGGAGCAGCAACAGCTGCCACCTGTGTCCGACCGAAGGCCTGGAGCGAACAGGTGGAGGACGCCTACCGATTCCAGTTGGCCGGCTACCGGGACGCCCAGGAGTACCGGTCTGTGCGTGGAAGCGATCCAGAACGCTGGAACGGCTCCGGTTTTATTAAAAAGCTCGAACGACGCGACGGGAGTTTCTATTATTTTAACAAAGTTCGAGAATGCGCTGACAAAGAAGTTCAACAGTGCAAGCTGTACCACTAAAGCTGATTAAATGTGAAATGAACGTGAAAGGTGAACTGCCGAATTTTCAGTGTGACTTTTCTTCTATTTTCTAATTTTCTTAGATTTTTACTGCACAATGTTTTGTCTGTACTACAAACTATAATATCTATTTTTTCTGGACCGTACTTATTTTGCCATAGTTGGTAAGCATTACACATTATACACATGTCTGCAGAACAGTGCACTGTAGTGTAGGGCAGTTGGGGGTTGCTCCTCCAAAAACGAAATCACAGGAGCTTGAATTAGTTGTAGTTGCAACTTAGTAAACTAGTTGTAAAGCTTACTTGGGTTCCACTGAGGGGACTCCACCGAGGGGGATTCCAGTGAGAGGGATTCCGCTGAGAGGAGGATTTCCCTGAGAGGGATTCCACTGGAGGTGATTTCCCTAAGGGGATTCCATTAAGGGGGATTCGATTCCATTGAGGGGGGTTACACAAAGAGGGGTTTCCAAAGAGGGAGGTTCCACTAAAAGTGGGATTTCCCTGAAGGGGATTCCACTGAAGGGGATTCCACAGAGGGGGATTCCACTGAGGGGGATTCCATCAAGGGGGATTCCACAAAGAGGAGATTTTACTGAGGGGGTTTTCCCTGAAGGGGATTCCACTGACAGGGATTTAACTATGTTGGCCTAAGTAACCCTAGTGTGTAAAGCTACATACGAGTAGATCTTTACGAACATTTGTCCGATGATAAATAGGGTAATTATTGCGAATGTAATAAATTCATATGATATAATACGCTCGTACAAACAAACAACAATTTAATCTTTTATTTTTTTATACTACTTTTTTATATTTTTTGCCTCGTGTATACCAGCCTTTGCACTTTTATTTGACTCAAACAGAAATTATCAGTTGGCAATATCGACTTATACAATATACACGAAATTAAAAGCAATATCTCGTAATAAAGCCTGTTTGTCTCTATCGATCTATGAGTACAATAGATATGTTCGTTATCGTTCAACGTGAATACAGCGCTTACCCTGAAAGCTCTAAAAATTATCAATACTAAATGAAAGCCAAACAATTTTTACGAGGTTTTCAAACTGAGACAGGGAAGAATGAAAGTTAGAAAGCCAGTTCATTGATCAATGACTCACGACAAACCACCTGGCCAGTGAGGTTTAAATAACAGAGGTTTCGGCCATAGACATTGATGTTAGCAAAAATCATTTACAGCACAGCACGACTAAGCTTATATAACGAATTCATCCCATATTAAAAACTGGCTTGTATATTTACTATATATAAAAAAATTGAAACTTTCAACAAATCGAAATAATGGATGCCCAGACTGTTCGACTGGCGAGTTTCAGAGCCGAGGAGCTGGAGAACTTTGTCAGACACCCAAAGACTCGGCCTGCGCACCTCTCCAGCCGCACCATGGAGGCGCTCTTAATCGGCCATCCGCTCACTCGAATGCCTAAGGAGGCTTTCCGGTCTGCCGACGAAGGTGAGAGTTCGGCCTTCTGCTGAACCGGATGTAGCGCTGTTCCCTTGAGTCAATTCCTAGATATATTTACCGGAAGTTCAGTCGTTCCCTGAATAAAAATCGGACAACTCTTCTTCTAGGGGAAGAAGACACGAAATTAACAGCCCGCTGTACACTCCTGTGTGAGTGTGTGCATGTGCGTGTGACTGCGTACGCATCCGCGCGCTTGTGTGCCTGCTCAGGGGAGTCGGCGGAATGGGCAGTAATGCCTCTCGCCGGTTGTGACAATGTCGATTAAAGTCCGCCAGGATGCACACCACCCCTGCCTCTAATAAAAAAAATAGCAGTCTCTTCCTGGCTTTTCAAATTAATCAGTTCTTTGAACTCAAAATTATGAGCCAATTATTTTTCATCTTAAGATCAATGATTAGTTATTTATGTTGGCAACAGATATGCATTCAAAAAGTTTTGTTTCGTTGACGCATTTGCTAATTGAAGTTGCGCGAAAGCAAAATGCTGTCTGCATGCTGACGCCACAGGTAATTACTAGCTGGTCGAGGGGGGCTTAGAAATTTTTTGATAATAGCTTTAATTTTCAGATACACCTGCATTGACGAATTAACAGGTGGCACCGAAGCACTGATTTCTCTATTGCATCTGTTAGCTGGAAACGCCACAATGTCAGGGTAATTTGTCAGTAAATTGGTTTATCCAGGGTGTAACTGTGATGTTTCGCACCGAAAAATATCTATGAATGTTGCAGTAAGGGGGTTTATCATAAGCAGGGGGCAGTGTGCACCCTGGCGCACTTTAAGGCACAACCGATTCAGGGCCACTGAGCTAGCTGCTAAAAATAGCTACGACCGCCTACGAATATAATTAGGGAATCCAAATCGTATTGAAATCTTCGAGAGAAGACAGTGGTAAATACCTGGATGCTAAAAATAGTTATCATGGGAATCCCCGTGGTAGTAAATCCGACAATTTAGTGAGAACGAATTAGCTGCTAAAAATAGCTATAATTGCAAATTGCCAGGGAATCCTAATCGCATTGAAATCGTCGTAAAGACGGTGGTAAATATCTTGGGTACTAAAAATAGCTATCATCGGAAATCCCGGTGCTGGTAAATCCGACAATTCAGTGAGAATGAACTAGCTGCTAAAAATAGCTATAATTAGGGAATCCCAACCGCATTGAAATCGTCGAGAAGAAAGTGGTAAATACCTGGATGCTAAAAATAGCTATCAGGGGAAATCCCGGTGCTGGTAAATCCGACAATTCAGTGAGAATGAATTAGCTGCTAAAAATAGCTATAGTTAGGGTATCTCTGTGTGTTCAGATCTCAAACAAGACGATACAAAAGCTGTGGCCATCAAACCGCACTCTCACACAGGCAAGTCCGTCAGTGAAACGTTGAGCCTGAGCGAGCTGGGCAGCTCTCTGATGAACCTGTTCAGACGCCTGCTGGTGCCCTACATCCTGGCCTTCATAACTTGCACCTTTCTGTACCGCCTGTACCTCAAATTCAGTGACGAAGATGCTTTTTCTATGCGGATGCAAGGCCGTCCTAAAGGACGAAAATGTGAAAAAATTTCCCCCATTTATCCGAATAAAATCATTTGCTACGGGATCCTTGGTTTTACCTGCTTGTTTTTTACTGCGCTCGCCAGCTCGATTCGAAAATTAGCTATTCGGTTCACCGACTTTATTGCGCTTCGAACTATCACCATGGCAACGTGTCATATCATGAGCCGGATTAGGCATTTGTATGGTCTGCTGCAAACCACGGATCCCAATTGTGAGCCGACGTACTCAAAATTTTGTATTCTTTGAAAATCAACGCCCTCCAGGTGGCGCCATTCTTTATTGGGTCCTTCCGGTGGCGCCGTTACTTTATTGAATCCTTCAGGTGGCGCCATTCTTTATTGAGTCCTTCAGGTGGCGCTATTCTTTTATTGAATCCTTCAGGTGGCGCCACTCTTTATTGAGTCCTTCAGGTGGCGCCATTCTTTATTGAATCCTTCAGGTGGCGCCATTCTTTATTGAGTCCTTCAGGTGGCGCCATTCTTTATTGAGTCCTTCAGGTGGCGCCATTCTTTATTGAATCCTTCAGGTGGCGCCATTCTTTATTGAATCCTTCAGGTGGCGCCACTCTTTATTGAGTCCTTCAGGTGGCGCCATTCTTTATTGAATCCTTCAGGTGGCGCCATTCTTTATTGAGTCCTTCAGGTGGCGCCATTCTTTATTGAATCCTTCAGGTGGCGCCATTCTTTATTGAATCCTTCAGGTGGCGCCATTCTTTATTGAATCCTTCAGGTGGCGCCATTCTTTATTGAAACCTTCGGGTGGCGCCACTCTTTATTGAGCCCTTCAGGTGGCGCCATTCTTTATTGAGTCCTTCAGGTGGCGCCATTCTTTATTGAATCCTTCAGGTGGCGCCATTCTTTATTGAATCCTTCAGGTGGCGCCATTCTTTATTGAATCCTTCAGGTGGCGCCATTCTTTATTGAATCCTTCAGGTGGCGCCATTTTTTATTGAATCCTTCAGATGGCGCCATTCTTTATTGAGTCCTTCAGGTAGCGCCATTCTTTATTGAGTCCTTCAGGTGGCGCCATTCTTTATTGAGTCCTTCAGGTGGCGCCACTCTTTATTGAGTCCTTCAGGTGGCGCCATTCTTTATTGAATCCTTCAGGTGGCGCCATTCTTTATTGAGTCCTTCAGGTGGCGCCATTCTTTTATTGAATCCTTCAGGTGGCGCCACTCTTTATTGAATCCTTCACGTGGCGCCACTCTTTATTGAATCCTTCAGGTGGCGCCACTCTTTATTGAATCCTTCAGGTGGCGCCATTCTTTATTGAATCCTTCAGGTGGCGCCATTCTTTATTGAATCCTTCAGGTGGCGCCACTCTTTATTGAATCCTTCAGGTGGCGCCACTCTTTATTGAATCCTTCAGGTGGCGCCACTCTTTATTGAATCCTTCAGGTGGCGCCATTCTTTATTGAATTCTTCAGGTGGCGCCATTCTTTATTGAGTCCTTCAGGTGGCGCCATTCTTTATTGAATCCTTCAGGTGGCGCCATTCTTTATTGAATCCTTCAGGTGGCGCCATTCTTTATTGAATCCTTCAGGTGGCGCCATTCTTTATTGAATCCTTCAGGTGGCGCCATTCTTTATTGAATCCTTCAGGTGGCGCCATTCTTTATTGAGTCCTTCAGGTGGCGCCATTCTTTATTGAGTCCTTCAGGTGGCGCCACTCTTTATCGAGTCCTTCAGGTGGCGCCATTCTTTATTGAGCCTTCAGGTGGCGCCATTCTTTATTGAATCCTTCAGGTGGCGCCATTCTTTATTGAATCCTTCAGGTGGCGCCATTCTTTATTGAATCCTTCCGGTGGCGCCGTTACTTTATTGAATCCTTCAGGTGGCGCCATTCTTTATTGAGTCCTTCAGGTGGCGCCATTCTTTTATTGAATCCTTCAGGTTGCGCCACTCTTTAATGAGTCCTTCAGGTGGCGCCATTCTTTATTGAATCCTTCAGGTGGCGCCATTCTTTATTGAATCCTTCCGGTGGCGCCGTTACTTTATTGAATCCTTCAGGTGGCGCCATTCTTTATTGAGTCCTTCAGGTGGCGCCATTCTTTTATTGAATCCTTCAGGTGGCGCCACTCTTTAATGAGTCCTTCAGGTGGCGCCACTCTTTATTGAGCCCTTCAGGTGGCGCCATTCTTTATTGAGTCCTTCAGGTGGCGCCATTCTTTATTGAGTCCTTCAGGTGGCGCCATTCTTTATTGAATTCTTCAGGTGGCGCCATTCTTTATTGAGTCCTTCAGGTGGCGCCATTCTTTATTGAATCCTTCAGGTGGCGCCACTCTTTATTGAGCCCTTCAGGTGGCGCCATTCTTTATTGAATCCTTCAGGTGGCGCCATTCTTTATTGAATCCTTCAGGTGGCGCCATTCTTTATTGAATCCTTCAGGTGGCGCCATTCTTTATTGAATCCTTCAGGTGGCGCCATTCTTTATTGAATCCTTCAGGTGGCGCCATTCTTTATTGAGTCCTTCAGGTGGCGCCATTCTTTATTGAGTCCTTCAGGTGGCGCCACTCTTTATCGAGTCCTTCAGGTGGCGCCATTCTTTATTGAGCCCTTCAGGTGGCGCCATTCTTTATTGAATCCTTCAGGTGGCGCCATTCTTTATTGAATCCTTCAGGTGGCGCCATTCTTTATTGAATCCTTCCGGTGGCGCCGTTACTTTATTGAATCCTTCAGGTGGCGCCATTCTTTATTGAGTCCTTCAGGTGGCGCCATTCTTTTATTGAATCCTTCAGGTTGCGCCACTCTTTAATGAGTCCTTCAGGTGGCGCCATTCTTTATTGAATCCTTCAGGTGGCGCCATTCTTTATTGAATCCTTCCGGTGGCGCCGTTACTTTATTGAATCCTTCAGGTGGCGCCATTCTTTATTGAGTCCTTCAGGTGGCGCCATTCTTTTATTGAATCCTTCAGGTGGCGCCACTCTTTAATGAGTCCTTCAGGTGGCGCCACTCTTTATTGAGCCCTTCAGGTGGCGCCATTCTTTATTGAGTCCTTCAGGTGGCGCCATTCTTTATTGAGTCCTTCAGGTGGCGCCATTCTTTATTGAATTCTTCAGGTGGCGCCATTCTTTATTGAGTCCTTCAGGTGGCGCCATTCTTTATTGAAACCTTCGGGTGGCGCCACTCTTTATTGAGCCCTTCAGGTGGCGCCATTCTTTATTGAATCCTTCAGGTGGCGCCATTCTTTATTGAATCCTTCAGATGGCGCCATTCTTTATTGAGTCCTTCAGGTAGCGCCATTCTTTATTGAGTCCTTCAGGTGGCGCCATTCTTTATTGAATCCTTCAGGTGGCGCCATTCTTTATTGAATCCTTCAGGTGGCGCCATTCTTTATTGAATCCTTCAGGTGGCGCCATTCTTTATTGAATCCTTCAGATGGCGCCATTCTTTATTGAGTCCTTCAGGTAGCGCCATTCTTTATTGAGTCCTTCAGGTAGCGCCATTCTTTATTGAGTCCTTCAGGTGGCGCCACTCTTTATTGAGTCCTTTAGGTGGCGCCATAACCTCTTACTGCGCCATTAACGTGACCCTGTTAACTAATATTGTTTTAGTTTAGTAAAGACAATTCTAGTTAATAAATTTGTGATTATTAATTACACCAGCCATCAAAGACAGGCCAAAGCCAATAAGCTACCACATCTGCTATCTGTTTGAGTCGTTTCTGCGCAGCCGTCTGCTCATGCTCGTCTGCAACTGCGTCCCGATCCTGCTCTGCATCATCTGCGTCATGGTGGACACCAGAATGGAACAACTGCTGATTCGATGGCAGCTCCTTATTGGTGAGACAATTAGCCAATCTGCCAGTCTGCTTCCAATCTGCCAGTCTGCTTCCAGTCTGCCAGTCTGTTTTCAATCTGCCAGTCTGTTTCCAATTTGCCAGTCTGTTTCCAATCTGCCAGTCTGCTTCCGATCTGCCAGTCTGTTTCCAATCTGCCAGTCTGTTTTCAATTTGCCAGTCTGTTTCCAATCTGCCAGTCTGTTTCCAATCTGCCAGTCTGTTTTCAATCTGCCAGTCTGTTTTCAATTTGCCAGTCTGTTTCCAATCTGCCAGTCTGTTTCCAATCTGCCAGCCTGTTTCCAATCTGCCAGTCTGTTTTCAATTTGCCAGTCTGTTTCCAATCTGCCAGTCTGTTTCCAATCTGCCAGTCTGTTTCCAATTTGCCAGTCTGTTTCCAATCTGCCAGTCTGTTTCCAATCTGCCAGTCTGTTTCCAATTTGCCAGTCTGTTTCCAATCTGCCAGTCTGTTTCCAATTTGCCAGTCTGTTTTCAATTTGCCAGTCTGTTTCCAGTCTGCCAGTCTGTTTTCAATTTGCCAGTCTGTTTTCAATTTGCCAGTCTGTTTTCAATTTGCCAGTCTGTTTCCGTATTATCTTATCAAAGTCAAATTTAAATTCTTAAAACGTTTTTTCAGCATTTCTACACGTATTTCTATTAAGCTGCGTCCTGTCAACCAGTTTAAAATCTGTTCTCTGGTTCAAGGCCTTCCACCTGATGTGCCTGGCGGTGTCTCTACTGTTTATTAATAAAATTCTCAACATCCACGAATTGATTTTGACAGCGTGGCAAATGCCAATATTTTTCTTTCAGGCTATCAGGTATAAACACTTGATTACCTGTTGATTTTAGAGTGCACTAGTGAGTGATACCTGTTGATTAGAGTGCACTAGTGAGTGATACCTGTTGATTAGAATGCACTAGTGAGTGATACCTGTTGATTAGAGTGCACTAGTGAGTGATACCTGTTGATTTTAGAGTGCACTAGTGAGTGATACCTGTTGATTTTAGAGTGCACTAGTGAGTGATACCTGTTGATTAGAGTGCAGTAGTGAGTGATACCTGTTGATTTTAGAGTGCAGTAGTGAGTGATACCTGTTGATTAGAGTGCACTAGTGAGTGATACCTGTTGATTAGAATGCACTAGTGAGTGATACCTGTTGATTTTAGAGTGCACTAGTGAGTGATACCTGTTGATTTTAGAGTGCACTAGTGAGTGATACCTGTTGATTAGAGTGCACTAGTGAGTGATACCTGTTGATTTTAGAGTGCACTAGTGAGTGATACCTGTTGATTTTAGAGTGCAGTAGTGAGTGATACCTGTTGATTAGAGTGCACTAGTGAGTGATACCTGTTGATTAGAGTGCAGTAGTGAGTGATACCTGTTGATTAGAGTGCAGTAGTGAGTGATACCTGTTGATTTTAGAGTGCACTAGTGAGTGATACCTGTTGATTAGAGTGCAGTAGTGAGTGATACCTGTTTATTTTAGAGTGCACTAGTGAGTGATACCTGTTGATTAGAGTGCACTAGTGAGTGATACCTGTTTATTTTAGAGTGCACTAGTGAGTGATACCTGTTGATTAGAGTGCACTAGTGAGTGATACCTGTTGATTTTAGAGTGCACTAGTGAGTGATACCTGTTGATTAGAGTGCAGTAGTGAGTGATACCTGTTGATTTTAGAGTGCACTAGTGAGTGATACCTGTTGATTAGAGGTGCACTAGTGAGTGATACCTGTTGATTAGAGTGCACTAGTGAGTGATACCTGCTGATTAGAGTGTACGGTAGATTGTGACACCTGTTAATCGACTAATTCCAATCTAAAAGAATCAAACTAACACGCAGATCTGTGGAAGTGTTCAACAGGACTTCAGAGGATCTAGAATCAGTATTAAAAAAATATGACAGCCTCAGAGAATCAAATTGGTTTTTTACTAACATCTTGCACGTGGCGTACATACTGACCGTCAGTCTGCTATTGAGGCTGGTTAACTTTCAAAAGCATCTTAATCTGCTTCAGGTGCTGTTTAGGTAAGTCTAAAAAAGGTTCCTAAATTGTATACAGAAAAATGGAAAATAATCACCTAAAACATTTTTTTCGAGAATAACACTATTTTAGAAATCTTTAATAAGACGGGCAGAACAGCTGAGCAGAGTGTACATCCCTGACTGATTAGAAAGTCGGGGTCGCTGTACACCCAGTGTGAGCTGTGTGGATGAGTGCGTGCCCTGCGTACAGCATTGGCTCTTGTCTGTGCTCAGGGAGTCAGAGAAATGAATTTCTTTTACAAAGAGCAACTACAAAAAACCGTCAACAATGCAGATACAACTTCCTGATGGACCCTGTTGAGTCTATCCTATTCCTTGTGGCTGTCTGCCAGCTACCGCCGCTAACCAGCATTCTCATTCTGCGACCGCAGCTGTCGAAACTCACTGAATCAGAGATGCAAAGCCTGCTGCTAATCGGATCTGTGCAGTGCCTTCTCACCAGTGCCAGGCCCTATCACCTGGCGCATAAGGATTTTGTGCTGGGTTCTAGGATCATTTGCACGCTAGGTTTGGCTTTTTTCATTTTTAATAAACATTCTCCCTCGCTGAAGAATTACCCTAATCTCACAGGAATTCACCCCTAGCAGAACTTCCCCGCGGAATTCTCTTCGAAAGCATTCCCTCGCATGGATTTCCTTCAGTAAGATTCCCCATACAGGGAATCCCCTCAAAGAGATTCTCCTCAGAGGGATTCCCCTCAAAGAGGGATTCCCCTCAAAGAGGGATTTCCCTCACAGGGATTCCCCTCAAAGGAACTCACCTCATAGGGATTCCTCTCAAATGGATTCCCCTCACAGGGATTCCTCTCAAATGGATTCCTTCAAAGGGATTCTCCGCACAGGGATTACCCTCACAGGGATTCTCCACAAAATTCCCAAATTGATTCTCATTGCAGGGATTTCCCCACAGAAATTCCCCTCACAGGGATTCCCCTCATAGAGATTCCCCTCAAAGGGATTCTCCACAAAGATTCCCTAAAGTGATTCTCATTGCAGGGATTCCCCTTCGCAGAGATTCCACTAACAGGGGTTCCCATCACACGGGGAATGAGCATGTCCCTGCGTTCATCAGGCTGCTAAATTCAAAACTATATTTTGTTTATCCCTAATCCCCCGGCTTCTAGGTCCCCTAGCAACTGTGTGCGCCACATTCGTGTCCAGTATAGTTTACCCTAGCAACAGCGACCAGAAGTCAGTCCTGCTGCAGCATAGTCAAGCGATAGTAACTCGCAATCAGTCCCTATCGCGCGGTCTCCGACGCCTGTTGGTGAACAAAACTAGGATGGTCTGTCGCCTGCTGCTGCTGCTCATTGTGTCCCACTGCATCTTGGATCGGTGCGCTTATTATTTTCAAGTGATATTCAGCCTTACGTTGCATAAGTGAGTAACATTTTCCGTGAATTGAGCTCGATGTGGTTCAGAGCGTTGCTATTGGCAACTCCACAGTGAAATTATTTCATATCAATGTTATTTTACGAAACAAAGGTTTATATTAAATTAGCACCGGCTTTTACATAAGCAACATTAATTACATTAGTAACATTTTAATTACATTAGCAACAACAGGTTACTTAGCAACATTAATTACATTAGCAACAACAGGTTACTTAGCAACATTAATTACATTAGCAACAACAGGTTACTTAGCAACATTAATTACATTAGCAACAACAGGCTACTCAGCAACAACAGGTTACTCAGCAACGACGAGTTACTTAGCAACAACAGGTTACTTAGCAACGACAGGTTACTTAGCAACGACAGGTTACTTAGCAACGACGAGTTACTTAGCAACGACGAGTTACTTAGCAACGACGAGTTACTTAGCAACGACAGGTTACTTAGCAACGACGAGTTACTTAGCAACGACAGGTTACTTAGCAACGACGAGTTACTTAGCAACGACGAGTTACTTAGCAACGACAGGTTACTTAGCAACGACGAGTTACTTAGCAACGACAGGTTACTTAGCAACGACGAGTTACTTAGCAACGACAGGTTACTTAGCAACGACGAGTTACTTAGCAACGACAGGTTACTTAGCAACAACAACGTCAGTCCAATTCGCTTCCAATTTTGCAGCAGCTTGATTTCGCTGCAAGAAGCCGCTCTAACCATCGGAAGAATGATCCTGATCAGCACCGGAAGTTACATGCGCAGTGCCGGAAACTTCTACGAAAGTCTTCTAACTGGCAGATTAGCGGTAGACGACGTCCTTAGCCAGGAGCTGCTCCTACACGACGTGTATCCGCTGCTGCTCAGCTCGCCGACAAGTTTCATTCAAGGAGCCAAATCTTGCAATGCCTGGTGGAAGATTAAACTGAGTTTACAGCGAATGTTCGAATTTAGAATAGCACCGCTGCTCAGTACAAAACTGTCGCACACGGTGTTTCTACTGCTGCTGCGAGTCATCCAGAATGGCCGACAAGAGATGCTGGTCTTTGTCTGCCTACTGATGGTGAACCTGCGGCGTAGGGAACGCTTGAACTTGCTGATGTCTCTGCCGAAGCTGGCGCTGTGCCACGTGGCTGTACTGGTGCTGGTGCTTGTTATTGTCAACTTCGTCACTTCCGTGGAGATGTTCTAAGCTTCCGCCTGTATGGACTGTTTTGTAACATTGAGTGACTTGTTACCGTCTAATTTTATTGGAGGGGGCCGCAATCCGTAGGATTTTTCTAATCTGAGGCTGTGTGCACCCTGGCGCACTTTAAGCGACATTGTCACACAACCGGCGAGAGGCATCACTGCCCATTCCGCAGACTCCCCTGAGCAGGCACACAAGCGCGCGGATACGTACGCAGTCATACGCACAGGCACACACACACAAACGTGCACGAGGCACTTATTGGCCAAGTGTGCAAAAGCTTGCACATATTGGGACTGCTCCGACACACGAAAAATCACACACACACACGTCCCCACACAGGCAATTTTCAACCCACCAAATCGATTTTTATTGACAACATGCTTTTGGCTTACTGAAAACAGTTGGAAAGCATTTTTCGAGGTGCATTGAACTCACAACAGATTGTACATGTATACTTGTCTAAAACAGAATTAAAAAACCCTGGTGTCTTGCTGAATTCCACTTAAGGCAATAATATCAGCGCGTCAAATTTCACCAGATAATTTCAGCGATCATAGATTATAGAAGACAGGATGGTAAATGGCAAGGGACTTTAAGGTTATCGAAAACAAACGACATTGACACATATCAAAAAAATTTTACGATCTGAATAAACAAAATTTGCTACATTTAGTGCCACTGGGAAAAAACAATTCTGTAGCGAAACTCCACTGTTCATAAAAATGTACTTTATTGATTATGACACAATCACTAGAATTACTCAAAAGGTACATGTCAGCTATTCGGACCCACAGAATGCTATGTAAAAGGATGCGGAAATGAACCACACTATAGCAGAAGCCAGCACACACTATAGTATAGGGCTGTCCCAACAATTCCACCATAGCCAGTGTGGATGGGGCTGTCCCAACAATTCCACCATAGCCAGTGTGGATGGGGCTGTCCCAACAATTCCAGCATAGCTTGAAAAAGAATATACACAAATACTATAAAAAGCAAATGCTAGAGCTCTACCGCGGTCATTGCACCGGGTTTTATTAGAAACAGACTGCAAAAAAATGCGTCCTCTGAATAATATTCCAGTGAAGCACACAACAGTTAATCGGCTTCTCGATTCAGAAACTTAAAAAATAACCAGCTCCGCCAGAAAACTCATCAATTAACTGACTGCCGGCACGGATAGCGGCTGCTGCTGCTGCTGCTGCTGCTGCTGCGGCTTGTGAGCAGCAAGTGAACCAAATGACGGATGCAGCGGCGAGATCAGAATGCTCGCTGCTGATCGTTAAAGCGCATTCTTGTCTCTTAGGCATGTCGCTGGCGTTGCTGACTTCAGAAGCTGCGAGGAAAAGAAATCAATTAAGATAGGCTTGCTTTAGTAATCATTAATAGGCTATAAAGGAACCCTTTAATAGAACGTGTTCAACTAATGCTGGGTCTGTTTTGAAAAGTCAGAACTCAGAAGTAGTCGCGATTAGAATCAGTATTGTCCCAATAAGTGCGACCCAACAAATGCTGTTCAAAAAATAGGCCTGGCTGCAATGTCCCAATAAATGCCCAACAAATTACTAGCCTTGAGCTAGGCTGGGCTGTGTTTACTATTCATTGCGTTTGTAGCTTGTGTCCCAACAATGCCACTGAGATTGTTGCATTGCTTTTGAATTGTGCTCTACCAGGTAACACAAGTACTCTGGTGTACAATACTTCTACAGCAGATAATACTCACCCAAAACAGATCGTCTCTTTCTCTTTAATCCTGTGCCAGACGGGTTTTCTTCAGATCCACCAGAAAATTCACAAATAGACTGACTGCCTGCACGGATAGCGGCTGCTGCTGCTGCTGCTGCTGCTGCTGCTGCGGCTTGTGAGCAGCAAGGGAACCAAATGACGGATGCAGCGGCGAGATCAGAATGCTCGCTGCTGATCGTTAAAGCGCATTCTTGTCTCTTAGGCATGTCGCTGGCGTTGCTGACTTCAGAAGCTGCGAGGAAAAGAAATCAATTAAGATAGGCTTGCTTTAGTAATCATTAATAGGCTATAAAGGAACCCTTTAATAGAACGTGTTCAACTAATGCTGGGTCTGTTTTGAAAAGTCAGAACTCAGAAGTAGTCGCGATTAGAATCAGTATTGTCCCAATAAGTGCGACCCAACAAATGCTGTTCAAAAAATAGGCCTGGCTGCAATGTCCCAATAAATGCCCAACAAATTACTAGCCTTGAGCTAGGCTGGGCTGTGTTTACTATTCTTTGCGTTTGTATAGCTTGTGTCCCAACAATGCCACTGAGATTGTTGCATTGCTTTTGAATTGTGCTCTACCAGGTAACACAAGTACTCTGGTGTACAATACTTCTACAGCAGATAATACTCACCCAAAACAGATCGTCTCTTTCTCTTTAATCCTGTGCCAGACGGGTTATCTTCAGATCCACCAGAAAATTCACAAATAGACTGACTGCCTGCACGGATAGCGGCTGCTGCTGCTGCTGCTGCTGCTGCTGCTGCTGCGGCTTGTGAGCAGCAAGTGAACCAAATGACGGATGCAGCGGCGAGATCAGAATGCTCGCTGCTGATCGTTAAAGCGCATTCTTGTCTCTTAGGCATGTCGCTGGCGTTGCTGACTTCAGAAGCTGCGAGGAAAAGAAATCAATTAAGATAGGCTTGCTTTAGTAATCATTAATAGGCTATAAAGGAACCCTTTAATAGAACGTGTTCAACTAATGCTGGGTCTGTTTTGAAAAGTCAGAACTCAGAAGTAGTCGCGATTAGAATCAGTATTGTCCCAATAAGTGCGACCCAACAAATGCTGTTCAAAAAATAGGCCTGGCTGCAATGTCCCAATAAATGCCCAACAAATTACTAGCCTTGAGCTAGGCTGGGCTGTGTTTACTATTCTTTGCGTTTGTATAGCTTGTGTCCCAACAATGCCACTGAGATTGTTGCATTGCTTTTGAATTGTGCTCTACCAGGTAACACAAGTACTCTGGTGTACAATACTTCTACAGCAGATAATACTCACCCAAAACAGATCGTCTCTTTCTCTTTAATCCTGTGCCAGACGGGTTATCTTCAGATCCACCAGAAAATTCACAAATAGACTGACTGCCTGCACGGATAGCGGCTGCTGCTGCTGCTTTTCTTTCTTTCTTTCTTTTTCGGGTCACGGACATTGTAGCTAGACGTAGCTAATAGGACCGGGGCGTAGCCCCATGCAGCCGGGGCGCTGACCCTGCGCGGGCGGGCAGTAGACGGCGGAATCCAATTTGCGGCCTGCGGCGGGTGGCCAGAGAGCGTGGGGACCCGAGTCCCGGTGCGCAGGGCTCCTCCGCAGACCGACTTACGCTGTAAAAACCGCCATCCACCGCCAACCCAACGTTGGGGGACAGCTCTCCCAGGCTGCATACCCGGAGGTGAGACCAATTCGTCACCCCGTCGATGGCAGGGACGCACGGAGCTCCTGCCACATTGGCGGGGTGTCCAGGGGCGCGACGTGGACGCTGGTCTCGTGCCACCCGCTGCTGCTGCTGCTGCTGCTGCTGCTGCTGCGGCTTGTGAGCAGCAAGTGAACCAAATGACGGATGCAGCGGCGAGATCAGAATGCTCGCTGCTGATCGTTAAAGCGCATTCTTGTCTCTTAGGCATGTCGCTGGCGTTGCTGACTTCAGAAGCTGCGAGGAAAAGAAATCAATTAAGATAGGCTTGCTTTAGTAATCATTAATAGGCTATAAAGGAACCCTTTAATAGAACGTGTTCAACTAATGCTGGGTCTGTTTTGAAAAGTCAGAACTCAGAAGTAGTCGCGATTAGAATCAGTATTGTCCCAATAAGTGCGACCCAACAAATGCTGTTCAAAAAATAGGCCTGGCTGCAATGTCCCAATAAATGCCCAACAAATTACTAGCCTTGAGCTAGGCTGGGCTGTGTTTACTATTCATTGCGTTTGTAGCTTGTGTCCCAACAATGCCACTGAGATTGTTGCATTGCTTTTGAATTGTGCTCTACCAGGTAACACAAGTACTCTGGTGTACAATACTTCTACAGCAGATAATACTCACCCAAAACAGATCGTCTCTTTCTCTTTAATCCTGTGCCAGACGGGTTTTCTTCAGATCCACCAGAAAATTCACAAATAGACTGACTGCCTGCACGGATAGCGGCTGCTGCTGCTGCTGCTGCTGCTGCTGCTGCTGCGGCTTGTGAGCAGCAAGTGAACCAAATGACGGATGCAGCGGCGAGATCAGAATGCTCGCTGCTGATCGTTAAAGCGCATTCTTGTCTCTTAGGCATGTCGCTGGCGTTGCTGACTTCAGAAGCTGCGAGGAAAAGAAATCAATTAAGATAGGCTTGCTTTAGTAATCATTAATAGGCTATAAAGGAACCCTTTAATAGAACGTGTTCAACTAATGCTGGGTCTGTTTTGAAAAGTCAGAACTCAGAAGTAGTCGCGATTAGAATCAGTATTGTCCCAATAAGTGCGACCCAACAAATGCTGTTCAAAAAATAGGCCTGGCTGCAATGTCCCAATAAATGCCCAACAAATTACTAGCCTTGAGCTAGGCTGGGCTGTGTTTACTATTCTTTGCGTTTGTAGCTTGTGTCCCAACAATGCCACTGAGATTGTTGCATTGCTTTTGAATTGTGCTCTACCAGGTAACACAAGTACTCTGGTGTACAATACTTCTACAGCAGATAATACTCACCCAAAACAGATCGTCTCTTTCTCTTTAATCCTGTGCCAGACGGGTTTTCTTCAGATCCACCAGAAAATTCACAAATAGACTGACTGCCTGCACGGATAGCGGCTGCTGCTGCTGCTGCTGCTGCTGCTGCTGCGGCTTGTGAGCAGCAAGTGAACCAAATGACGGATGCAGCGGCGAGATCAGAATGCTCGCTGCTGATCGTTAAAGCGCATTCTTGTCTCTTAGGCATGTCGCTGGCGTTGCTGACTTCAGAAGCTGCGAGGAAAAGAAATCAATTAAGATAGGCTTGCTTTAGTAATCATTAATAGGCTATAAAGGAACCCTTTAATAGAACGTGTTCAACTAATGCTGGGTCTGTTTTGAAAAGTCAGAACTCAGAAGTAGTCGCGATTAGAATCAGTATTGTCCCAATAAGTGCGACCCAACAAATGCTGTTCAAAAAATAGGCCTGGCTGCAATGTCCCAATAAATGCCCAACAAATTACTAGCCTTGAGCTAGGCTGGGCTGTGTTTACTATTCTTGCGTTTGTAGCTTGTGTCCCAACAATGCCACTGAGATTGTTGCATTGCTTTTGAATTGTGCTCTACCAGGTAACACAAGTACTCTGGTGTACAATACTTCTACAGCAGATAATACTCACCCAAAACAGATCGTCTCTTTCTCTTTAATCCTGTGCCAGACGGGTTTTCTTCAGATCCACCAGAAAATTCACAAATAGACTGACTGCCTGCACGGATAGCGGCTGCTGCTGCTGCTGCTGCTGCTGCTGCTGCGGCTTGTGAGCAGCAAGTGAACCAAATGACGGATGCAGCGGCGAGATCAGAATGCTCGCTGCTGATCGTTAAAGCGCATTCTTGTCTCTTAGGCATGTCGCTGGCGTTGCTGACTTCAGAAGCTGCGAGGAAAAGAAATCAATTAAGATAGGCTTGCTTTAGTAATCATTAATAGGCTATAAAGGAACCCTTTAATAGAACGTGTTCAACTAATGCTGGGTCTGTTTTGAAAAGTCAGAACTCAGAAGTAGTCGCGATTAGAATCAGTATTGTCCCAATAAGTGCGACCCAACAAATGCTGTTCAAAAAATAGGCCTGGCTGCAATGTCCCAATAAATGCCCAACAAATTACTAGCCTTGAGCTAGGCTGGGCTGTGTTTACTATTCATTGCGTTTGTAGCTTGTGTCCCAACAATGCCACTGAGATTGTTGCATTGCTTTTGAATTGTGCTCTACCAGGTAACACAAGTACTCTGGTGTACAATACTTCTACAGCAGATAATACTCACCCAAAACAGATCGTCTCTTTCTCTTTAATCCTGTGCCAGACGGGTTTTCTTCAGATCCACCAGAAAATTCACAAATAGACTGACTGCCTGCACGGATAGCGGCTGCTGCTGCTGCTGCTGCTGCTGCTGCTGCGGCTTGTGAGCAGCAAGTGAACCAAATGACGGATGCAGCGGCGAGATCAGAATGCTCGCTGCTGATCGTTAAAGCGCATTCTTGTCTCTTAGGCATGTCGCTGGCGTTGCTGACTTCAGAAGCTGCGAGGAAAAGAAATCAATTAAGATAGGCTTGCTTTAGTAATCATTAATAGGCTATAAAGGAACCCTTTAATAGAACGTGTTCAACTAATGCTGGGTCTGTTTTGAAAAGTCAGAACTCAGAAGTAGTCGCGATTAGAATCAGTATTGTCCCAATAAGTGCGACCCAACAAATGCTGTTCAAAAAATAGGCCTGGCTGCAATGTCCCAATAAATGCCCAACAAATTACTAGCCTTGAGCTAGGCTGGGCTGTGTTTACTATTCTTTGCGTTTGTATAGCTTGTGTCCCAACAATGCCACTGAGATTGTTGCATTGCTTTTGAATTGTGCTCTACCAGGTAACACAAGTACTCTGGTGTACAATACTTCTACAGCAGATAATACTCACCCAAAACAGATCGTCTCTTTCTCTTTAATCCTGTGCCAGACGGGTTTCTTCAGATCCACCAGAAAATTCACAAATAGACTGACTGCCTGCACGGATAGCGGCTGCTGCTGCTGCTGCTGCTGCTGCTGCTGCTGCGGCTTGTGAGCAGCAAGTGAACCAAATGACGGATGCAGCGGCGAGATCAGAATGCTCGCTGCTGATCGTTAAAGCGCATTCTTGTCTCTTAGGCATGTCGCTGGCGTTGCTGACTTCAGAAGCTGCGAGGAAAAGAAATCAATTAAGATAGGCTTGCTTTAGTAATCATTAATAGGCTATAAAGGAACCCTTTAATAGAACGTGTTCAACTAATGCTGGGTCTGTTTTGAAAAGTCAGAACTCAGAAGTAGTCGCGATTAGAATCAGTATTGTCCCAATAAGTGCGACCCAACAAATGCTGTTCAAAAAATAGGCCTGGCTGCAATGTCCCAATAAATGCCCAACAAATTACTAGCCTTGAGCTAGGCTGGGCTGTGTTTACTATTCATTGCGTTTGTAGCTTGTGTCCCAACAATGCCACTGAGATTGTTGCATTGCTTTTGAATTGTGCTCTACCAGGTAACACAAGTACTCTGGTGTACAATACTTCTACAGCAGATAATACTCACCCAAAACAGATCGTCTCTTTCTCTTTAATCCTGTGCCAGACGGGTTTTCTTCAGATCCACCAGAAAATTCACAAATAGACTGACTGCCTGCACGGATAGCGGCTGCTGCTGCTGCTGCTGCTGCTGCTGCTGCTGCGGCTTGTGAGCAGCAAGTGAACCAAATGACGGATGCAGCGGCGAGATCAGAATGCTCGCTGCTGATCGTTAAAGCGCATTCTTGTCTCTTAGGCATGTCGCTGGCGTTGCTGACTTCAGAAGCTGCGAGGAAAAGAAATCAATTAAGATAGGCTTGCTTTAGTAATCATTAATAGGCTATAAAGGAACCCTTTAATAGAACGTGTTCAACTAATGCTGGGTCTGTTTTGAAAAGTCAGAACTCAGAAGTAGTCGCGATTAGAATCAGTATTGTCCCAATAAGTGCGACCCAACAAATGCTGTTCAAAAAATAGGCCTGGCTGCAATGTCCCAATAAATGCCCAACAAATTACTAGCCTTGAGCTAGGCTGGGCTGTGTTTACTATTCATTGCGTTTGTAGCTTGTGTCCCAACAATGCCACTGAGATTGTTGCATTGCTTTTGAATTGTGCTCTACCAGGTAACACAAGTACTCTGGTGTACAATACTTCTACAGCAGATAATACTCACCCAAAACAGATCGTCTCTTTCTCTTTAATCCTGTGCCGGACGGGTTTTCTTCAGATCCACCAGAAAATTCACAAATAGACTGACTGCCTGCACGGATAGCGGCTGCTGCTGCTGCTGCTGCTGCTGCTGCTGCGGCTTGTGAGCAGCAAGTGAACCAAATGACGGATGCAGCGGCGAGATCAGAATGCTCGCTGCTGATCGTTAAAGCGCATTCTTGTCTCTTAGGCATGTCGCTGGCGTTGCTGACTTCAGAAGCTGCGAGGAAAAGAAATCAATTAAGATAGGCTTGCTTTAGTAATCATTAATAGGCTATAAAGGAACCCTTTAATAGAACGTGTTCAACTAATGCTGGGTCTGTTTTGAAAAGTCAGAACTCAGAAGTAGTCGCGATTAGAATCAGTATTGTCCCAATAAGTGCGACCCAACAAATGCTGTTCAAAAAATAGGCCTGGCTGCAATGTCCCAATAAATGCCCAACAAATTACTAGCCTTGAGCTAGGCTGGGCTGTGTTTACTATTCATTGCGTTTGTAGCTTGTGTCCCAACAATGCCACTGAGATTGTTGCATTGCTTTTGAATTGTGCTCTACCAGGTAACACAAGTACTCTGGTGTACAATACTTCTACAGCAGATAATACTCACCCAAAACAGATCGTCTCTTTCTCTTTAATCCTGTGCCGGACGGGTTTTCTTCAGATCCACCAGAAAATTCACAAATAGACTGACTGCCTGCACGGATAGCTGCTGCTGCTGCTGCTGCTGCTGCTGCTGCTGCGGCTTGTGAGCAGCAAGTGAACCAAATGACGGATGCAGCGGCGAGATCAGAATGCTCGCTGCTGATCGTTAAAGCGCATTCTTGTCTCTTAGGCATGTCGCTGGCGTTGCTGACTTCAGAAGCTGCGAGGAAAAGAAATCAATTAAGATAGGCTTGCTTTAGTAATCATTAATAGGCTATAAAGGAACCCTTTAATAGAACGTGTTCAACTAATGCTGGGTCTGTTTTGAAAAGTCAGAACTCAGAAGTAGTCGCGATTAGAATCAGTATTGTCCCAATAAGTGCGACCCAACAAATGCTGTTCAAAAAATAGGCCTGGCTGCAATGTCCCAATAAATGCCCAACAAATTACTAGCCTTGAGCTAGGCTGGGCTGTGTTTACTATTCATTGCGTTTGTAGCTTGTGTCCCAACAATGCCACTGAGATTGTTGCATTGCTTTTGAATTGTGCTCTACCAGTAACACAAGTACTCTGGTGTACAATACTTCTACAGCAGATAATACTCACCCAAAACAGATCGTCTCTTTCTCTTTAATCCTGTGCCGGACGGGTTTTCTTCAGATCCACCAGAAAATTCACAAATAGACTGACTGCCTGCACGGATAGCGGCTGCTGCTGCTGCTGCTGCTGCTGCTGCTGCGGCTTGTGAGCAGCAAGTGAACAAATGACGGATGCAGCGGCGAGATCAGAATGCTCGCTGCTGATCGTTAAAGCGCATTCTTGTCTCTTAGGCATGTCGCTGGCGTTGCTGACTTCAGAAGCTGCGAGGAAAAGAAATCAATTAAGATAGGCTTGCTTTAGTAATCATTAATAGGCTATAAAGGAACCCTTTAATAGAACGTGTTCAACTAATGCTGGGTCTGTTTTGAAAAGTCAGAACTCAGAAGTAGTCGCGATTAGAATCAGTATTGTCCCAATAAGTGCGACCCAACAAATGCTGTTCAAAAAATAGGCCTGGCTGCAATGTCCCAATAAATGCCCAACAAATTACTAGCCTTGAGCTAGGCTGGGCTGTGTTTACTATTCATTGCGTTTGTAGCTTGTGTCCCAACAATGCCACTGAGATTGTTGCATTGCTTTTGAATTGTGCTCTACCAGGTAACACAAGTACTCTGGTGTACAATACTTCTACAGCAGATAATACTCACCCAAAACAGATCGTCTCTTTCTCTTTAATCCTGTGCCGGACGGGTTTTCTTCAGATCCACCAGAAAATTCACAAATAGACTGACTGCCTGCATGGATAGCGGCTGCTGCTGCTGCGGCTGCTGCTGCGGCTTGTGAGCAGCAAGTGAACCAAATGACGGATGCAGCGGCGAGATCAGAATGCTCGCTGCTGATCGTTAAAGCGCATTCTTGTCTCTTAGGCATGTCGCTGGCGTTGCTGACTTCAGAAGCTGCGAGGAAAAGAAATCAATTAAGATAGGCTTGCTTTAGTAATCATTAATAGGCTATAAAGGAACCCTTTAATAGAACGTGTTCAACTAATGCTGGGTCTGTTTTGAAAAGTCAGAACTCAGAAGTAGTCGCGATTAGAATCAGTATTGTCCCAATAAGTGCGACCCAACAAATGCTGTTCAAAAAATAGGCCTGGCTGCAATGTCCCAATAAATGCCCAACAAATTACTAGCCTTGAGCTAGGCTGGGCTGTGTTTACTATTCATTGCGTTTGTAGCTTGTGTCCCAACAATGCCACTGAGATTGTTGCATTGCTTTTGAATTGTGCTCTAAGTAACACAAGTACTCTGGTGTACAATACTTCTACAGCAGATAATACTCACCCAAAACAGATCGTCTCTTTCTCTTTAATCCTGTGCCGGACGGGTTTTCTTCAGATCCACCAGAAAATTCACAAATAGACTGACTGCCTGCACGGATAGCGGCTGCTGCTGCTGCTGCTGCTGCTGCTGCGGCTTGTGAGCAGCAAGTGAACCAAATGACGGATGCAGCGGCGAGATCAGAATGCTCGCTGCTGATCGTTAAAGCGCATTCTTGTCTCTTAGGCATGTCGCTGGCGTTGCTGACTTCAGAAGCTGCGAGGAAAAGAAATCAATTAAGATAGGCTTGCTTTAGTAATCATTAATAGGCTATAAAGGAACCCTTTAATAGAACGTGTTCAACTAATGCTGGGTCTGTTTTGAAAAGTCAGAACTCAGAAGTAGTCGCGATTAGAATCAGTATTGTCCCAATAAGTGCGACCCAACAAATGCTGTTCAAAAAATAGGCCTGGCTGCAATGTCCCAATAAATGCCCAACAAATTACTAGCCTTGAGCTAGGCTGGGCTGTGTTTACTATTCTTTGCGTTTGTAGCTTGTGTCCCAACAATGCCACTGAGATTGTTGCATTGCTTTTGAATTGTGCTCTACCAGGTAACACAAGTACTCTGGTGTACAATACTTCTACAGCAGATAATACTCACCCAAAACAGATCGTCTCTTTCTCTTTAATCCTGTGCCGGACGGTTTTCTTCAGATCCACCAGAAAATTCACAAATAGACTGACTGCCTGCACGGATAGCGGCTGCTGCTGCTGCTGCTGCTGCTGCTGCGGCTTGTGAGCAGCAAGTGAACCAAATGACGGATGCAGCGGCGAGATCAGAATGCTCGCTGCTGATCGTTAAAGCGCATTCTTGTCTCTTAGGCATGTCGCTGGCGTTGCTGACTTCAGAAGCTGCGAGGAAAAGAAATCAATTAAGATAGGCTTGCTTTAGTAATCATTAATAGGCTATAAAGGAACCCTTTAATAGAACGTGTTCAACTAATGCTGGGTCTGTTTTGAAAAGTCAGAACTCAGAAGTAGTCGCGATTAGAATCAGTATTGTCCCAATAAGTGCGACCCAACAAATGCTGTTCAAAAAATAGGCCTGGCTGCAATGTCCCAATAAATGCCCAACAAATTACTAGCCTTGAGCTAGGCTGGGCTGTGTTTACTTTCATTGCGTTTGTAGCTTGTGTCCCAACAATGCCACTGAGATTGTTGCATTGCTTTTGAATTGTGCTCTACCAGTAACACAAGTACTCTGGTGTACAATACTTCTACAGCAGATAATACTCACCCAAAACAGATCGTCTCTTTCTCTTTAATCCTGTGCCAGACGGGTTTTCTTCAGATCACCAGAAAATTCACAAATAGACTGACTGCCTGCACGGATAGCGGCAGCTGCTGCTGCTGCTGCTGCTGCTGCTGCTGCGGCTTTG
>NIVC01002365.1:0-20791 GCA_002269645.1 Macrostomum lignano
ATAATTAGAATTGAAATTCAGCCATTCAAGAATTCAACCTTGCTTGGCCTTTCATTAAAAGCATTAGAAAAACTCGTTTTTCGAATATTTAATACCTTTAACATTGAAGCAGCTACAAGAAAATTTACTTGTCTTCTTTCCAGATAATTACAAATATTTTGGCAAAAACGCGATTAAAATTGGTCAATCGGTTCGATCTCTAGAGCGCTACACGAATACACGAATACTAACACAAATTCTGTTCGAGTGAACGTCACACGAAGCAGCTATGACATAATCAAATACGCAGGCAGTCAGTATCAGTCTAAATTAAAGTTTGCTATATGGTTACGCAATTTCTGCCTTTCAACTTGGCACAGTGTTTTCAAATTGTTGTGATGCAATCTTTATCAGAATCAGAGTTCAGCCAGCCAGTTTTTTTCTCTAGCATTCGTATAGTGCACTTCAAATCGAAAGAGCTGCTTGACCTTTGCAAAAAAACATGTCTTTCGAATATTTAATCCCTTTAGCATTGAAGCAGATTTAAGAAATTTTAACCATACAGCTCTAGGCTGATTACAAATCTTTTGGCGAAAACGCGATCAAATCGTGAAGAATTGCAATCTCTAGAGCGTTATGGACAAACATACAAACCTTAGAGATTTAGTATACTTAGACTAGCCATTTAGCCCCCCGCTGGGGAGCCTTGAAAATGACACCAATTGGTTTTTATTTTTGCATAAGAGTAACTTTACTATAATCGTCCAAAATATTGATTTCCATTAATCAAAAATTACCTTTTCTCATTTTGGCAGAAATAAATTGCCATTAATCCGAATTTCATTAGCCAAAAAAGTTTCCTTCATCAGCCCAAAACCCTTTCTAAATCAGCAAATAATGCTTATCCTTTCAAGCACAAACTCTTGATGGATATCGTCAATGGCCGGGGCATATTCTGATCCGCAGCAGGAGCTCAATATGCAAATCCCTGACGCCCTTAGACCCTCTCTCTATATTAGCCTAAATCAAAGGATCAAACCTTTAATGAATGCGCTGCTGGTATTTCCTTTTAGCATAAATCAGCATCACTTCTGTGTACTTTTTCATTATCTGAATTACATGAGCTACTTGAGCCGTACTACCTGACTATCTGACAATCGCCTAACAACCTAACACCCCCCCCAACAATTCAGCCATCGTCCATGAGCCTTGAGATCTCAGCATTTCCCCAGTAAGCCTTTAGATCTCAGCAATTCCCCCAGTAAGCCTTGACATCCCAGTAATTCCCCCAGTAAGCCTTGACATCTCAGTAATTCCCCCAGTAAGCCTTGAGATCTCAGCAATTCCCACCGTAAGCTCTGAGATCTCAAAACTTTTCCCAGTAAGTCTTGAGATCTCAGCATTTCCCCAGTAAGCCTTAACATCTCAGCAATTCCCCCAGTAAGCCTTGACATCTCAGCAATTCCCCCAGTAGGCCTTGACATCTCAGTAATTCCCCCAGTTAGCCTTGGCATATCAGCAATTCCCCCAGTAAGTCTTGAGATCTCAGCATTTCCCCAGTAAGCCTTGACATCTCAGCAATCCCCCAGTAAGCCTTGACATCCCAGTAATTCCCCCAGTAAGCCTTGGCATCTCAGTAATTCCCCCAGTAAGCCTTGAGATCTCAGCGATTCCCCCCGTAAGCTCTGAGATTTCAAAACTTTTCCCAGTAAGTCTTGAGATCTCAGCATTTCCCCAGTAAGCCTTGACATCTCAGCAATTCCCCCAGTAAGCCTTGACATCTCAGTAATTTCCCCAGTTAGCTTTGGCATATCAGCAATTCCCCCAGTAAGTCTTGAGATCTCAGCATTTCCCCAGTAAGCCTTAACATCTCAGAAATTTCCCCAGTAAGCCTTGACATCTCAGTAATTTCCCCAGTTAGCCTTGGCATATCAGCAATTCCCCCAGTAAGCCTTGACATCTCAGTAATTTCCCCAGTTAGCCTTGGCATATCAGCAATTCCCCCAGTAAGCCTTGAGATCCAAGTAAGCCTTTAGATCTCAGCAATTCCCCCAGTAAGCCTTGACATCTCAGCAATTTCCCCAGTAAGCCTTGACATCTCAGTAATTCCCCCAGTTAGCCTTGAGATCTCAGCGATTCCCCCCGTAAGCTCTGAGATCTCAAAACTTTTCCCAGTAAGTCTTGAGATCTCAGCATTTCCTCAGTAAGCCTTAACATCTCAGCAATTCCCCCAGTAAGTCTTGAGATCTCAGCAATTCCCCAGTAAGCCTTGACATCTCAGGAATAACCCCATTAAGCCTCGACATCGCAGCAATTAAACTCCAGCCTCGACATCTATGCAATTCTCCCAGCGCAGTAATTAGCCTTGACATCCCAACAACCCAACTCCCCTCTCCCAAGAATTCAGCAATCCCCTTATAAGCCTTGATAACTCAGCAATCCCCTTATAAGCCTTGACAACTCAGCTATTCCCGATGAGCTTAGATATCTTAGCAAGTCTTTAATTGATGGTTGACAGCAGTTAATCTATGATTGAACCAAAACTGACTCTAAGCCTCTAACCCTAACCCATAAGAAAATATTGGAATGTTAGCAATTTCGACAATGAGCCTTGAGCCTCAGCATTAAAGTAACTTCCTCATAAGCTTTTAAATCTAAATTTCATCGGAAGCCTTGACCTGTCAGTAATTCCCCGTAGAGCCAAAGCATTTAAGTAATTCGCCCCAAGAGCATTTAATCTTAGCAATTCCTCGATGGATCATTAATGATTGACACGACTATCGCTCTATAATTGAACCCTAAGCCTAACCCTTAACCTGCAGCAGAATTTCAGCAATTCCCCAATGAGCTTTGGAAATGTTAGTAATTTCCCCATGAGCCTGAAAATTGAGTGACTTTTGATACCTTTTGATATCCTGGCACTTGCATTTCAACAATTTATTTCTGCAATTTCACAAATGAACCTTGAAATCAAAGCAATTCTCCCCAGAATGACAATTATAGCAATTCCCCTTGTGCCTTGAGATCTTATAAATCCTCCCATGAGTATTGATATATCACAGCAATTTTCCATACCAGCATTATGCTCGTAGCAATAGTCTTAGCAGTCTTAACAGTCTTAGCAATTCCCAATGAGACTTTTACTTTCGACAGGGCGCTTCTTTTATAATTGACATGATGATTCTTGTTCGTTTTTTCTTGCCTTTGCGTTTTCTTCTCTTTAAAAGAAGTTTTTAATGAAATATTTTAAAATATATGTTACTGTTCTTCTTCTGGTCTCTCACTTCTATGGCTCTATGTCTACTTCAAATATCAATGTGAGAGCCAAATAACTGAGGCGGCGGATTCAACTGACTTTTCCTGATGATGCAAACACTTGATGGTAACTTACAGACCGTTGTATTTGATGGTCACAATCTCGAGATGTTTTCTCACAAAAATATAATGTCTAAGGTGGAATTCCAAATAAGAAGCTCGTTCGATTTAAGTCACAAGGTGTTTCTAGTTGTTCGGGTGAACCGAAGGTTCAGTCTATTGTAAAACGTGGATTGGGTGTTGGTTTAGCTTTAGTAAGTCAATTTATCAGTTTTGGTGTTTGGGTTGAGACCCTAACTATGTTAATCAAAATTAGTCAAAAGGAGGTAGGCTGGGAGAAGGGCGAAGGAGAGAAAAGGGGAGGAGAGGCGGAGCGAGAAAGGGGGCGAGCTTCTTGCTTGGTTAACATGAGCTTTTATAGTACTTTTCAGTCTTGATCGCATTGGATGGTACATAACTGTTTTTCATTGGTTGAGGTTGGGGTCGTGTCCTCAGCTTTTGCTATTTGGAGCGCATTCATTGGTTAAGATACATTCAATCTGGATGGGAACTTTCTTGAGTCAAAATGTATCACTTCATTCGCTCTATTTTTCGGGGAAGCGAGGCCCTCCGAGCGCATAAAAACAGAAAAAAGTATAGCAGGGGGTTAAAATTGATAAAATTGCAGAAAAAGATAACGCATTGTAGTGAACGAGAAAAGTTGTCGCAGAAAAAATAGTGCGCAGTGAATAATATTAGCAAAAATGTTTGAGTAAAAGGGAACCAATTTAAGCAAGGTAACATAGGTTAAAGTACAACATCAGTTTAAATAGCGAAAGAAGGGATAGCGCAGAGGGCCTTTAGTTAGGCGAAGCTAAACTAGCTAGCAAGGATGGAATAAAACGCAGCGAGGGTAACCAAAAAATCGATAAAATAGGTGTACAGAGCAAAATGGAGGTTTAGCGACGCAAGCTTAAAGTGAAAACGCGTTGAGTTAAAAGGAGGGTAATAAAAATCATTGTACAGCGAAAGTGGGGGGGTTAGCGAGGAACCGCGCAGCTACGAGTAATAAATCATGTACAAGGTAGAAGTTAAATTTTTTTTTTAACTGGGGAACGAAAGGGAGATAAAAATTCGAGGAAAAAGTGTACAGTCCAAAGGGGTATATAACACAAAGCTTAAAATGGAGCAAGGCGAGTTAAGCGATTTTTTAACTGACGGTTAATAATCAGGTAAATTCGATTCATCATGAGCACAAGGAAGAACTTGCGGTTTTTGCTAGGCGACTTAGCAAAGCGGTCCCAAGATGATTGGGACCTTGGCGACAGGCGGTGGGCGATCACTCTCGTCCTTCTCGCTGTGCTGGGAGTGCTGGTGCTGCTGCTGCTGCTGTGCCAATGTTGCCGTTGCTGTCGTTGTTGTCGGCGCAACTGCTGCAGGTCGGGCGCGCCTGGAGCGTCGACTGCGGTAGCAGATGTAGAGGCGCCGCCAGCGGAGTCGGCGGTGTAAGAGCCGAGCTGCTTTGCTGGTTCGTCCGGCCTTCTGAACGCAACAACGGCCCTTTTCAGGGCCACCACCTGATGTGATACCGAAGTTGTCAGATGAGCAGACTGTGCAGTCATGAGAGAGCAGGCGTTATTGGGCCGTATGCTTTAGTGCTAGTTGGTTGACTTAGATGAAAGCAGCGCCAGGGACAGAGCGATTTGCAGAGACCAGGCATAGCGTAGGGCGATGGCTGCGTAGATCAAGGTTGTGGCTTGAATTTGGTTGAAGCAGCGCCAGAGACAGCAATTGGCAGTGACCAGGTAGAGAGCAGCAGTCATGTAGGTCAGGGTTGGACAGGGTTGAGCAGGGTTGAGCAGGGTTGAGCAGGGTTGAGCAGGCTAGTGCGTGAGGACTTTCGAAAAAGCAGTTGACAGAATAACAGAGAAAAATAGCGTAAGCTTTACACAAGTGAGCGTAAAAGAGCGGAGGAGTAATTAATAGGCAGATAAATGAAAAATATTTTTGAGTATTTTTGAACAATTTTTGTAGTGTTTCAGCGCTCAATATTGAAGAAAAAGCGGATTAAAATAGTGAGCGATGATGGTGAATCAAGTCATAAAAAAGAGCATATGCCAGTCGAGCAAAATTAATATTAAGATCAGAAGGAGGAGAATGCTGAATACGCTTGATGGAGAAGGTATGAAGAGCGGCATACTCTGGCAAGGTGTTAGGATAGCCAACAAGATCATTTCGTATACTGTGAATATCGTATAAATATCGACGAAGCGGAGGACAAGAGAAAGGAAAGATAGTATGGGCAACTACCGAGCGAGAATAAAAATCGATAATTATAAAAGCAAAGTTTCTTGAACGCGTTGAGAGAATGAAAACAGCGTGGGTAAAGAAAAAATTGTGCGGATACAAACGATTGAGCGTGCGTATCATAGCTTTCTTAGTAGCACGAGGAGAAAATGGAGGAAAAATTTGATAAACATAAGGGGCGAGAGAATCGAAGGAGGTTAAATAATTTTGGAGCGTAGAAGTTAACTGCTGCGCCGAAAGATTAGCAGCATCATGGCGGAATTGTTGCCATGGGTAGCGCAGAGAGGAAAGCAACAGAGGCCAAGTGTCTTGGTTAAAGCGCATGCATGGTTGAGGGAGAGTAGAAGTAGAGAGTTGAAAGAAATCGTCGATAGACATATTAGGAGAAAAAAGAAAATGTAGGATTGGTACAAAGATGCGGCTGAGAACATCGTTCATAGTGGGAGAAAAGTTCTGTATACGTGGTCGTGAGTGAGTACGACGCAGCATACCAAATAGACTAATTCGTAGAACGCGGAGCATTTTAGGATAAAAGCAATGGCAGCGGATAACATAAAAACGAGAGAAGAAAGCGGAGGCCATGCGTAGCCGTTGGGGTTCACCAATAGTTTCAGAATAAAATATTGCTTCAGTGAACCAAGCAACAACGGTTGCGAGGCAAATAAGATCATGATTTAACTGTGGTCGGATATCCACTGGTTGCGGAAATGGATCCATAAGAGAAAGGAAAAAAGGAGAAAAGCAATAGATACACAAAATATTGTTTTAGCGTGCGAGCTCTGCAATGTAAAGAGGGAAAGGAGAAAAGCAATAGATACACAAAATATTGTTTTAGCTTTTGCTCTGATGTAAAGAGGGAAAAGAGAGAAAGTTTTGTAGCTTTGTTGATAAAACGGAATGACAAAATGTTCGTGACTATAGTCACGGAAAGTGTCGCAATGCAGAGAAGAGCAAAAGCTAGAAAAGAAGGAAAGAAAAAAAGAAGAGAAAGAAAGGAAGAGAAAGCAATATTGTCAGTTAAGGAAAAGAAAGGAGAAAAGAAGTTTAGAAGGTTTTTTGATCATTCACGACTTCTTGTTCTTTGATCTTAGGTTGTAGCCATGCGTCTGTGGCTGAACTGGTGGCTCATCAGTAGACGTGGTTTGCAGCGCGATGGACTTGCTCAATGGCGGCCGATGGTTGTGGTGGACCTGAATGTCATCAGTTGTGAACTCAGGTAGGTGACTAGGTCCAGCGCTGAGTCCATCTCCAGGCCATGGTTTCAGCTTGGAGGCATGCACCACGATTGGTCGTTCGCTTGGTCGGTTGACGTCAGAAATCAGTGCGTTCTGATCGGAGAGCCATGCTAATAGACGCATTGGGCCACGATAAGGATTGGAGAATTTTGTCTCCTTTGTTGCTGAGACATCCAAGTAGCATCGTGCACCTGGGCGTATGTAGCGGCGGTTGATCTTCTTGTCAGAGTTTTCAGCGCGCTGTTCAGCTGAGTTGTGCAGAAGTTCCTTGGCGACTTCTCTGGCAAGCAAAATAGCTGAACAGGTCAAATTGACTGGTTTAATAACGTCCATGTATGCAGTTGTCTGGTGTTCCATGATCCGTGCGTTGGGTGGCAGGAAGTCTCGAGCGAAGAACAAGTAGAATGGTGATTCATTCATCGTTGAGTGTGCGGCGGTATTGATTGCTAGTGTCACCGCAGGTAGGAAGTCAATCCAGAGATCTGGTTTGTCATGGACAAAGGCCGTAAGAGTTTGCTTCAGTGTCTTGTGTGCGCGTTCGACGAAGTTGCTGGATGGTTGGTACACCGAGGTGTAGATTAGATGGATTCCAAGGGCACCCATAAACTCTCGAAATTCTTGCGAGATGAATTGGGGTCCGTTATCTGAGATGATGTGTGCTGGTAGTCCTGCGAAGGCGAACACACGGTTGAAGAGACTGTTGCAGATGGTTGCAGAAGTTGTCTCAGTTAGCGGGATTGTGAACAGGAATTTGCTAACGCCGCATTGGGCCGTGAGTATGTACTTGTAGACGTCGCGGCCGTGTGAAGCTGGTGGCAGTGGACCTACAAGGTCGATAGCCAAATGAGAGAAAACCTCGTTGAATTTGACGGCTTTGTGCAGCGGTCGCAGTCGAGGTGCTGTTTTCGCTTTGTGGCAGATTTCGCAGTTGTTAACGAAATTGAAGACGTCTTGCCGTAGTGTAGGCCAGTAGTAGAAATGACTGATTTTGTCTGCTGTCTTTTGGTGACCTAGATGACCACCAAGGGCTGTCGAGTGGTTACTTGTCAAAAGAGCTTCACGGTAGCGTGTTGGTATCACGAGGCGGCTTCGTCCTTCGTCATCTTCAAAGTATAGAGTGTTTCCGTCCAGGAAATAACGTGCCAGGTGTCGGCGAACATATTGTTGGTCTTTCTTGGACAGCTCGTGAGTGGGTGATTTTTCCGATAGAAGTGCTTTGATTGTTGACAGTAATGGGTCTTGATCAATGGCATCCTGCAGTCCGTTGAATGTTGACAGCGATTGTATCTGACAGACTTTGGGGATGCGCGAAAGGCAGTCCGCTACTACATTTGATTTGCCTTTCACATAGTTGAGAGTGAAGTTGTAATCTTGTAGCGCTAGAATCCACTTCTGAAGTCGTTTTGAAATTGGCTGCTTGTCACTGAATAGACTCTTGAGTGGCTGGTGATCAGTGAAGACGTGGAACTGTTGGTAAGAAGCGTAGAGGAACACGTGTAGCTTCTTTATTGCCCAATAGATGGCGTATGCTTCGCGTTCAATCGGTGGATAGCGTTGTTCGGTTGGACTTAACGTCTTAGAATGTAGGCAACCGGGCGTTGGTGGTTGCTGTCGTCTAGCTGTGAGAGTACTGCTCCAATGGCGGTATCCGAGGCATCAGTGTGCAGGAAGTACGGTTTTCGCGGATTTGGATGAACCAGTAGTATATCCGTAGAGAGAAGTTGTTTCAGCTTTTCAAAGGCTGTTTGCGCAGCGTTCGTCCAGACGAATTTGTTGGGTTTCGAAGATAATACTCAGAAGTGGCTGTACTACTCGTGAGTAGCCAGCAATGTGCGTTCGGTAGAAATTTGCAAGTCCAAGGAAAGATTGTAGTTGTTTAACCGTTTGAGGCACAGGAAAGGTCTTGATTTTCTCGATGAGGCTGGGGCTGGTCTAATGCCTTGAGCAGAAACAACAAATCCAAGATATTGTACCTCTGTTTTAGCAAAGATGCATTTTCGTAGTGAAATTCGCAATCCATGATGTCGTAACTTTTGGAAGAAGCGTTCGATTTCTTTGAGCATGCCGGTGAAGTCTTCGGCGATGAGCATGACGTCATCCAAGTAGGCAATCTGATTTGGAGAGTCAGCTGTTAACAATGCTACAAGACGGCACATTAAGCTAGGACTGGACTTGAGTCCTTGAGGTAGTCGATTGAATTCCCAAAGTAGGCCGTTGGGTGCAATGAACGCAGTGTATTTTGTGCTTTCTGGATCGATCCGAACTTGGTAGAAAGCATCTGCTAGGTCACAGAGTGTGTACAGTTTAGCGTTCTTCAATCGATGTAGCAAATCCGGAATCTTAGGAGGTCGGATGCTAGGAGCACGAATTAGCTTGTTCAGTTTTCGGTAATCCGTCACGAGTCTTAGTTGTCGGCGACCTTGAGCGTCGAGCGTCTTCTTTTCCACGAGAAGACATGGACTTGAGTATTCAGATTCACTCGGACTGATGATTCCTTTTTGACGGAAGTTTTCGATGAGCTCATCAAACCGTTCTTGTAGTCCATGAGCGATTGGATAGGGTCTGGACGTGACTGGCTCAGAGTGTGGGTGTAGATGCAGGTGAGCCGTGTATTGGGTAGAGCAACCCATGTCGGTTGGCAGTAGTGCCAAGACGTCACGGTACTTGTTCATTAGAGTAACTAATTGTTCACTCTGCTCGGTTGAGAGGTGCTGGTTGGCTTGTTTGAGTTGAGTACGGATCATGTCAGTCGTAGGTGCTTCTTGTTGCAGCGTGCGGAGACTGTTGATTTGAGCTGCTGGCGCACGATGTTGTAGTCAGACATGTTAGCCAGATTTCCAATGACTTGTTGAGGATGCAAGGTTTGCGTTGTCAGCGACGGGTTGGCAATTTCCACAGTGATAGTTTGTCCGTCCGGGTTGACAGAAACAAGGCAAGTTGGTATCATCAACTGGTGTTTCTGGATCGTGTGGTCCTTAGGGACGAACAGGACAGGAATCGTTGGCTCATGTCGAGAAGAGAGTTTCAGCGTGACTTGGTGCGTTGTCTGTGGTGGTAACTCTAGCTTGTTTTGCATCACCGCAGAGGTTTCTTGCAACTGTTGGATGGAGTTGAGCATCGCAAATTGCTCATTGCCAAGCTTAGCTGTCGCTTTCGAGTAGTCGAATTGTAGTGGTATTCCCAGTGACTTAAAGGTTTCTACTCCTAAGAGCAAATCATAGTCAGCGTCGGGGGTGTCGAGCACAAAGGCCGATATCTTGTGGTTGCGTCCATCGATTTCGAGATCAAAAGTAGCCTTTTTGTTGAGGTTTAGTTGTTGTCCTCCTGCACAAATGGCGTTCATGTTGGTGTCTTGTAATGGTACTCGAAGCTTTTTGGCGAATGCCGGTGAGATGCAGGAGATCGAGGCGCCGCTGTCAATGAGGGCGGTGCATCTGTGTCGAGTATGCGGTGCGTTGCGGCACCACAGGTTGATCATTGTTGCTGTTGTTAGGTGCTTCAAAACAAAGGCGTATGAGTAGTTTGCTGGCCATTTTGGAACTTTCGGTTCTGGTGGTGGTCTCCGTGGTGGCGGAAGGGTGGCACGAAGTTCAATCGTTTCGATGGGTGCCGAAGGTGTTGGCGCTCGTCTGGTGGTATCAGTTGCTGTTGTTGGGAGTAGTCGTTTCGTGATTCCACTTGAGTTGGAGTTCGTTGTTGCCGCAGCACTTGTATAGTGTGCGTTCTGCCGTAACGGATGGTGCTGGCGACGCAGAGTCGGCCAAGATTGCACACGAAGATAATAACGGCAATGTAGACGATTACAGCTGCTGTTAAGACGAACTTTTCTTGATAGTTTGCGACTAGTCGATCCCAGTTAAATATCGACGAAGACCATAGATTGAAGAGAGCTAGTTTTGAGTCCAGGAATGCACTGTCAGCATGGGCTGTCCTGTGTCGTGTTCGATTCGGAAGTTTGAAAACTGTAATCAGAAAATCGCGAGTTTGCATGAACTGGTGCATTAGGTCGGTCACCGTTATTGGGCTACGAAGTGAAGTATAATTGATATCTCCCATAGGTTTGAAGATGCTCTCGGAGACGGAAGTTTGCAAATCGGACAATCGATAGTTTTCATCGGATCTGACATTAGCGGTTGTAGGTTCAAACCTCGAAAAATTTAGTGTGGTCTTGAATAGCATCGATTGTTTAGGCAGGTAGTAGTGTGGGAAGGCGTCGCATGAGATTAGAGCTGGAGTAGCTGTGGAGACAATACGAGTCGTTGTATCCAAAAATCCAAGAACGGTATAATTTTGTAGGCGGAATTCCAGTGGGGGCGCGTGAAGCATTGGTTCGTCTTGTACTTTGGTTGGACAAAGCGAAACTGATGTAGGGGTTTGCACTGGTAGACGAAGAGGTATCCAGCAATGGATCTAGCTCGCAAGAAAGGATCATTTAATAAGAGTCGAGCAGCGAGCGTTGGTTGTGTGTAGTATAACTGTCGATTGTACTTGAGATTAGTTGCGTACATCAGGCATTGAGTAGTTGCCAGCTGCCTCTGTACTTGGAGAAGATCTTTTCGAGCTTTACTAGCAGCTCCTTGTAGTTGTCCAGCAAGAAGTTCAGCGGATGCGAACGTTGATGAAAGTTGCGCAGTAGAGTTGCCTGAAGGGGCTGCGATGGTTTTGTCATCTGTGCTTCGCTTGTTGCGTGGTAGTAGTAGGAGATCCGGTTGACCACCTTGTGGTTCGTGATATGGAACTGCTAGATTCGTATGAATAGAAGCCAGTTGTGGATCTGTTGTTGTCGCTGGTGAGTTTGTCGTGAAGGTTGAGGTTGCAGACTTTGCTGGTGCACTGGTTGTGCTGCTAGAGGTTGAGGTTGTTGGCGGTAAAGTGGTGGTGGTACGAGGTTGTGTCGTCACTTTTGTAGTCATCGTAGTTGAATCTGCTGTCGTTGTTGCTGCTGAGGTTGTAGCAGTGGTGGTTGTTGAAGTTGTCGGTGTTACGGTTGTGGTAGGTATTGTTGTCGTTGTAGTCGGTGGCATTGTCGTCGTAGCTGGTGGTGTTGTCATTGTAGTCGGTGGTGTTGTCGTTGTAGTCGGTGGTGTTGTCGTTGTAGTCGGTGGTGTTGTCGTTGTAGTCGGTGGTGTTGTCGTTGTAGTCGGTGGTGTTGTCGTTGTAGTCGGTGGTGTTGTCGTTGTCAAAATTGTAGTTGTTGGTGTTGATTTTGTAGTAGTTAGTATCGTAGTTGTTGGCGCCATTGTTGTAGAAGTGCTTGACGTCGGTGGATGATCAGGTCGCTCTTGTCGTAAAGGTTGCGGCGGTAGGAATTGTCGTGACTGAGTTGTCGTAGTGAAAGGATGTTGAGTCGTCGATTGCTGAACGGGTAATATTGTTGGTGGCGTTGGTAGTATCGCTGGTGGTGAACGACGTTTTTGTCTCGAAGAAGTGGTTTCTTCGCTAGTTTGAGGTTTTGGAGTAGCTTCTTCTAATGGGCTTCGTAAGGTGGCGAGAAATTCTGCTTCTTTGTTGTCGAGGATGTCTACGTATAGACCTTGCGTTGAAAGGTACAACGTCTTACGGACGCCAGTGCAGGTGAGAGTGTGAGTCGACGGCACTGGGTTGAAGGTTAGTCCCAATGTTTGATCATTAGTTAAGAACAAGCCTGAGTTTAAGTTGCCTTCAAGAGTACGAAATGGTTTTAAAGGACAATCAGCGAGTGGTGGAGGTGTCCAAATAAGATTTAGATGTCTTGGTCCTTTCACGTCAATTTGGTAGATTGCTTCAGTTTCCAAAGGATCCCAGGGGGATGTTAGTATTGGCAAAGGTAGGTTGAAAGCTCGCATTTCTTGTGCAGTTGTTTTAATTGTACAAAATTTGTCGGTGAGTTTGCAGTTGTCCATTGGGAAGGACAAAGATTCCATTTTTTGATCTGCTGTTGAGTAGGCTGGGATTCCGGTGATCACTGTTGTTACTATTTGTTCTGAATGGGAACCGGGAGTGCAACGCACAGCATTTTGCGTGTTGAATGTCGATTGCAGGCGTTGGATAGACTGAGTTGACGCAGTCTTTAACACTAATGATCCATCAGGAGATAGCTTTGTTCGTGCCCAGTTTTCACAATCAGCTTGAGTGACTGGTTGCGGTTCCAACTCTACCAGGGCGGATGTCCAGGTTCTTATCACCGCCTTATCACATCTAATAGTGATTTTCTCGCGGAAACAGACAGTCATAACCAGGGAACTGGTTTCCACGTTTGTTGTGTAAAGTTCCAGTTTCAACGGGAGTGTCGGCGTTGTTTGGTGTTTGAGCTGTTCACAACGGATCTCATGTGGTATCGTGAAAATTCGTGGGATCTGGTTGTACGGACAGACCATTGGTGTGTCAATGAAGCCCTCGTGAGATTGTCTCTCAATCGATGGTGGAGTTGACGTCGTTACCGGCGTAGCGTTGGCTAGTGCGAAGAGTGAAGTTGCTAGGCACAGGAGAAAAAGTGTCAGTAGTGATCGGCGAATTCCGACGGAAGCTTTCACGGTTTTCTCGCGGTTGTTGTTGCTGGTCGGTGGAGTGTAGGTGTCAGTCATTCTTTCAACCGTACAAAGGCGGATAGAGTTGATAGTCGCAGAAGCAGTAGTCGGTTTTTTGAGTAAGGATTTCAGCTGCTTAGCGTCTCCAGAGTAGCGAATTTCGTTTCCAAAAGTCGGTGGGCGTTCATCAACTGTAGCAATGTGCATCAGTTGGGCAGACTCGGGAGCGTCGTGAGTCGTCCATCCAATCTGCGGCTGTTGATTCCATCCTAGGTGGGACGTTTCAGGGTCCTGAGCAGTGATGGCGCGTATCGGTGGATATTGTTGTTGCGCAAATCTCGGAGGTTGTCGTTGATTGTTGGCGCCGTTGTATCGAGGCGGATAGCGTTGCTGAGGCCGGTTTCCATAGTCTTGACGGGGTGGAAATCGTGATTGTTGTGTCGCCGGTGGACCGTAGCCTTGTGTACGTTGGGCTCGTAGTCGGCACTGGTTAATAGAGTGTCCTGGTTTTCGGCAATAGTTACAGGTCAATCGTGGCGGTTCCTGCTGGTAACGATCCCGCGGGGCATCAGAGCCGTATTGAGCTGTGTTCCTTCGATCGCTTGAGTTAGGTCGGAAGGGACGAGGTTGTTGGTCATTCCTTCGACGACAGTCGGCGGCATAGTGTCCAGGTCGACCGCAATGATAACAAGTGGGCTTCTGTTGCATATTAGCGATAGGTGGCTTGGTTTGTGTTTGCAGGGAGGCAACCACCTGCTGATTGGCTTCCTTCGTCGTTTTTTCTAAGGTAGTTAGACGCTCTGTGAGAGCTTTCAAGTCAGTGCCATCAGAGTCCATGGTGGAGTCGCGGATTTGTTCGGCGCGGATGGCCTTGTTGATTAGCGTACTTTCCGTGGTGATATTTTGCTTCAAGAGTTCTCGTTTGATGTAGGGCAGTGCATTGTTGATAGTCGTAGCCATCAGGGTAGCAAGGAAGTCTCGGTTGCGCTGGTCGATGACAGCTTGGTTCGCGGGTGGTGTTTCCGGACCGGCACCTTCCGGAAATTCTTCCGGTATTTCCGGCATAGCTGACCTGAGCTTTCGACGAATGTCGGTGAAATAAGACAGGAACGGTTCGCCGTACTGTTGTTTCCGGGTTGTTGCATTATGCAGCGTTAGAGCCGAGCCAATGGTTACTTCCCGAAGGCGTTGAGATAGTGCCTTAATGGTGGCTGGATAAGAGGCTTGGACTACGGCAGAGAGGCGACTGTATTCGAGTTTAAGAAGGTCATTCAGTAGTCGCGGGAAGAGCCGAATCTTTGCGTTCTCCGATAGTCCAAAGGAGCGTGTGATCAAGTCGAACTCTTCAGTGAAGGAGCGGAAGTCATGCATTTGGTCGATTCCTTTCAGGGATTGACGAATTTCAGCAAGAGCAGTAGCTGAGACGGGATGGTTTGATTGCAATTGCAGACTGCGGTTCATAACATCAGTAAGTTCACGGACAGCATTTGTCGCTGCAGCATCAACATGGGGAGCGCCGTCCTGATCAGCCATATCTAGAGTAGGTTCTTCAGCAATATCGTTTGGGGCCGGTTGAACTGTTTCGTCCGCGTCTGTTAGGATGGAACTGGGTGCTGGTGAGTGTGCACGGTTGTATTCAAAATGATCCGCGAGAGGGTTATTAAACTCAACGTTATCTGGTATAAACAGGTTAGGTACTGGTGAACTATTTCGTGGGAGCTGTTCACCTATTTGGCGGTCAGAAGTTTCTAAATTTTGTTCAGGGGGTCTGTTAATATTTGAGCTTTGAAAAACTGGTCCGGAACGTAAATCTCGGACAGGTGTGGTCATTAACAAGAATTCAATCAATAATTTCAAGGCAACAATAGCACAAAAATGTAACTAATAGCAAAGTAGAGTGTCAAATTCAAAGTGAGCAAACGGCAGTGGCTTTCAGGGTTGCGGTTGGCGGACTGGCTGGGGAAGGGAGAGAAAGAGAGACTGTGTGATTTTTTAACTGTTCTTTTGGAAACTGTGAATCTTTTGATCGGTTCTGAAACTTTGAATTTTGAAATTTTGAATTGAACTGCCGTTTTGATCGGTTCTGAAACTTTGAATTTTGAAATTTTGAATTGAACTGCCGTTTTGATCGGTTCTGAAACTTTGAATTTTGAAATTTTGAATTGAACTGCCGTTTTGATCGGTTCTGAAACTTTTATTGAAACTGAATTTGATAAAGGAGCTCCTGAATGTTGGACTAGACGGACATCAGTGGTGGCCAATAAAATCGAATTTGTATCATTGAAGTCGGCAGTATTCTTTTTCTTGAAGTCGGCAGTTTTCTTCTGAGAATTTGTTCTGGCTTTTTGAATTTCGAATTTGAATTTTGAACTATCTGACGAGTTTCAGCTAGGGGGTTGATTTCATAATTTTAAGCAAACGTAGAGTAATGTTTTTGTAGTTTTATAAATTTGCTATTTTTTAATTTTTTTGAAAATTTTATAATTTTTTATTGATCGGACTGATCATTTTGTAACTTTAACATGATAAGAGCAGTACGGATTATACGAGATGAACTATAAGCAATGGTATTGTTTTTTTTGTGTTTTCAAATTTTATTATTTTTGCGATCTAATGGTTATTTTGAAGTAGTATTTTTGCAATGCAATTATAGACGTAACGAGGACAATGATAGAAAGAAAACCATGAACAAGAGACAAGGAAAGATTATGGTACATGTATGGAGCTCGGGGAGTCGGTGCTGAGGAACACTAAACATGTATTGCCTTTGGCAATAGGGAGATGAGAGAAAAGTAGAAGTTGTTTGGATCTTAATCCATCATACAAAAACGGGAAATGGCTAGGAAAGGAAAAAAATTCCTGGGGAAATTGTTTATCAGAGATCGTGAAAAGGTCGCTGAACCGGAGAGTGAGTGGCAGGATGGAGCTGGCCTGGACAGTTTGATTAAGGAAAAGATTTTCTCGTGGGAAATGAAGTTGATTGATGGCTTTAATTAAGAAAGGAGGTCTCTCTAGGAGATTAAGTATGCGCGCGAAGTCTGACTTGGGCAGCTTGTTTAAGATAAGGATTTGTTGGAGGGCACTGAAGCTGAATAAACACACAAGAAAATTCCCTAGCATCCTAATCTCTACATCAAAATGATCTATAAAGGGCAACCGCCAGAATCAGCAATCCGAAAAAACAAACTTGGGTCGATGAGGATTTGATGGATGGGGCTCGTGGGCTTTGCAAACAGTGAGTTTGGATTGTTTAATCAAGAAAAAGTGATGGAAGGCTAGGCAAGCGGTCTACGAAAATAAGCAAGGTTTTCCAGATGAAGCACGCAGGCTTGGCAAACAGCGAATCTTGGGCTTTAATCAAGGAAGATAATGAATGGTTAGACAAGCAACCTGTCTGATAAGCGAAAAAGTTTTCTGACAGCAAGAAAGTGGTGGCTCCAGATTTTGATTGATGTTTACTGTAGTGACTTGGTTGGAATAGCTCGTCAGGTTTTTTTGCGTTTTCGTTCTTTCTTTCGGGCGCTTAACGGCGCAGAGAATCTAAGATAAGCCAGTTTTCTAGATGTGGCCACACACTGGGAAAAACCGAGGAGGAAATCGAATGGCTCAGTCGCTTTGGAGAGTTTCAAATATATATGAAGAAATCCAGAGCAGACTTTGCTATTCTGTGGAAAAGCAGTGAAGGAAGAGGCGTCCAACATTAAATAAACTTGAACAATTGATGATGCCGCGGTCTTTTGAAAAATCGAAGCTTTGAAGCTTTAACAATTGAGGATCCGAATAACTGAATTGAATTTCTGCATTGAAGCTCTGAGGCTTGAGAATAAGAACTCGATATCAGACGTTCGACGACGTTTCTTGAATTGAAGTGAAATTGAAATTGTAATTGTTCCGGAACGATAATTTATTGACTTTCATGGATCCTTTGAATTTGAAATAACTTGAATCAGGTCTCAGTGCACTGGACAAAACTTAGAACCGATTTGAATTCTGAATTTGAATTTGAGAGCTCGTGATTTACGATTCATTCTTCGAATATGTATTATTGACAGTCTCGAATGCTCAAAGGGGAGGGGGGGGGGAAGCCAGTCCAACCGTTCACACCCATCAGCCACGCCTATAGCTGTCTACCCCATGCAGGGCATAGCGGCTATTGTGGTGAAAAGCATCGGAGGAAAAGTACGGTCAGGGAACCAGTGAAATATTTTAAAATATATGTGCGTTATTGTTCTTCTTCTGGTCTCTCACTTCTATGGCTCTTGTTCTACTTCAAATATCAATGTGAGAGCCGAATAACTGAGGCGGCGGATTCAACTGACTTTTCCTGATGATGCAAACACTTGATGTTAACTTACAGACCGTTGTATTTGATGGTCACGATCTCGAGATGTTTTCTCACAAAATATAATGTCTAAGGTGGAATTCCAAATAAGAAGCTCGTTCGATTTAAGTCACAAGGTGTTTCTAATTGTTCGGGTGAACCGAAGGTTCAGTCTATTGTAGAACGTGGATTGGGTGTTGGTTTAGCTTTAGTGAGTCAATTTATCAGTTTTAGCGTTTGGGTTGAGACCCTAACTGTGTTAATCAAAATTAGTCAAAAGGAGGTCGGCTGGGAGAAGGGCGAAGGAGAGAAAAGGCGAGGAGAGGCGGAGCGAGAAAGGGGGGGCTTCTTGCTTGGTTAACATGAGCTTTTATAGTACTTTTCAGTCTTGATCGCATTGGATGGTACATAACTGTTTTTCATTGGTTGAGATTGGGGTCGTGTCCTCGGCTTTTGTTATTTGGAGCGCATTCATTGGTTAAAATACATTGAATCTGGATGGGAACTTTCTTGAGTCAAAATGTATCACTTCACTACATGTACATTAGCTTCGACGAGATCCTCATGCCTCTTACTAAATGGTGGGTTTTAGCTTGTTTTCATTTGATACTAGTCTGTACTAATTCTTGCAATGTTTTGTTCACTTAAAGTACAATGCATCTGTATAGTGCATCTTGCAAAACGACAAAATATAAATGCAAAACTCATCTATACATTATATTATGTGCAATAAAATACTTTGATAAGCAAGACAGAACAGATCGTATTTTTAATTCATCAAAGCTTTGGCTGGAACAAAAACTCAATTTTTTTTCTGGCAGCCAGGCCGGCACTCAGGGCGGTCACTGCGCAGCCCAGCGATGCATTCGAATGCAGCAGGTAAATCTGAAAAATCAATAGTGCGCTTTCAAATCGAATGCTTGGTGAATTCTGTTAAACTTTTAAGAGAGGGGTTGGCAAACTTCGGCCCGCGAAGCCTCTCTTATCTGAGCCTCGGGTCCTGCGAAAATTCACGATAGAAATCCGGTCCGATCAAGGCCTGCGTCTGCTTTTTAGCTCTCTTCTCTCTAATAATATCTTCTATTTTCTTTCCTATTCTCTTCTCGTCTCTCCTCTCTCGTCTCTCCTCTCTCTTCTATCCTCTCTCCTCCCTTGTCTCTCGCCTCTCCTCTCTCCTCTCTCCTCTCTTGTCTCTTCTCTCTCCTCTCTCGTCTCTCCTCTCTCCTCTCTCGTCTCTTCTCTCTTCTCTCTCCTCTCTCCTCTCTCCTCTCTTCTCTCTCCTCTCTCGTCTCTTCTATCTCCTCTTTCATCTCTCTTCTCTCCTCTCTCCTCTCGTCTCCCGCCTCTCCTCTCTGCTATTCTCCCTCGTCTCTTCTCTCTCCTATCTCTTCTCTCCTCTCTCGTCTCTTCTCTCTCCTCTTTCATCTCTCTTCTCTCCTCTCTCCTCTATCGTCTTTCCTCTCATCTCTTCTATCTCCTCTCTTCTCTCCACTCTCCTCTCTCGTCTCTCCTCTCCCTCTCTCCTCTCTCCTCTCTCGTCTCTTGTTTTTCTTCTCTTCTTTATTCCCTCGCATCTACTTTCTCCTATCTTTCTTCTCTCCTCTCTCCATAGATTCTCTATGTGGCCCTTGAAGTTAATAAAGTTTGCCTTTATATAAGAACGAAGCGCGGATGGCAATTCTCACCTCAGTTCCGTCTGGCTTAAGTTCGTTCAGCTCGGATTGCAGCAAATCTTGCAGCTGCAACAGAGAGGCAAACAAGTTGCCACCGTAAGAAATCGCCATTGATTTGGGAAAAGTGACACCGTAGGAGCACTGGGCAATGGCTATGATGCTGTTTGCAATAGCTCTCGCATTGCGGCCCACAATGGCCTTACAGATTACAGCGATGCGGGACACATCGGCACGAGACAGGTTCTGGAGATCAAGGAGTCGACCAAGGTTCGCTGCCAGCTCCTCGTTAGGCGGACTCTTTTCGACATGCAGGGCGTCGAACAAAGTGAATACTTCGAAGCCTTTTGCTTGGTTTAGCGTCCAGTTCTCTCCAGCTGGTGACCAAGCATCGATCGCATTCGTTTTGATCAGAATGCGAATGCACCTTTCCAACAGGTGGGCAAACACGCGCCAGAGATAATGCACTCCAGTCGGAGCACCGCTTTCAGCTCATTCATTACACTTTTATCGAAAACATTCGCCAGATCATTGAGTTCGTTATTCTGCCGATGAAGAAGCCAGCCTCCGAGTTGACAACAACGCAGTGACCGTTACCCGTTGGTCTTCGGAGCAGCAGACGGTTGTCCAAGCTACACACTTCGAGGAAGTCTGGTCAGTTTCCAGGTAGGCCAGGTTGGCGCCAATCCGGTGGCACAGTACACCGATGGAACAGTCCGCACTGTTTCCGCCAAGAAATGCCTGATAAACGCCTGACAGCAGGGTGCCCACTGCGTATTATCACCGTAACGATTTCTACGGTCAGGTCGATTCTCTTGAACGCTTCCTACAAATAATTTTTGGGAGATTTTACTGCACCATCTCTTGACTTCTGCAATTAGTTTTCAGGAAAATTCAGGCGAACGGAGATTTTTATGTGAACTTAAGCCTCGAGAAGGGAAGAGGAAAGCATAGGAAATGAAACTCGATCACAATTTCTAGAATGAAAGCATGCACTTGCATGAAACTTCAGTACGAAGTCGCTCCCACAAAGCCGGGCATTTGATAGCCCTTGGAAGCGGTCTGCACCGTTGCGCTGGCCGGCTGCCGCTGGGCCTCCACCCAGACGTCAAAGCCGGCTGCAACGCCCATGTAGACGGTGGCGGAGCCGCTCGTGCAGCCACCCGGTTGTCAACGAGCATCTGCTTGATGCACAGAGCGACAAAGTCGGAGAACTTGCTCATCTGAGCTCGACGAAGCGACGGAGTCAGGACGAAGGCGCGCTCGTCAACCAGATTTAGCGGACTTCCGCGTTGAGCGACGCAGCACAATGACAGTTTAATGTAGTGATCGGAGCAGCCAAAGTCCATGGCTAAGCACGTGCCCGCGCCGCCGTGGTAAGTCGGCAATGTCGGTACGTAGCACCAGCGGACTGGCAGCCTCTGCTGTTTCGCAGCCTGCAATTTACAGGATTTAATTCCGATAGTTATTGAACAACAG